>APFE030744602.1:0-30100 GCA_000404065.3 Pinus taeda
TGTCCTTGGAAACTGTTCAGCAGATAACCTCACACCTACAGGAGTAGGACCGTTCACCGGTTTACTATCCTGCATATTAAACCTCTGCAGTATTGTCTCGACATACTTCCTCTGGTTTAACTAGAGCTTCCTCTTTGCCCAATCTCTTTTAATTTCATGCCCAAAATATAGTTTGCAGCACCGAGATCTTTCATGTCGAATTTGGAGGACAATTGGGTCTTCAAATCCTGGATAATTTCTTTGTCATTTCCAACCAACAACATATCATCCACATACAAGACCAGATAAATAACCAGGTCACCAATTAATTTAAAATACACACAATGATCTGCTTTGCTTCTGGTGAAGCCAAGTCCCCGTATAAATGTATCAAATTTCTGATACCACATCCTTGGTGACTGTTTTAACCCGTACAGAGACTTCTTTAACTTGCATACTAGTTCTTTCTTACCCTTCACCGCAAAGCCTTCAAGTTGCTTCATGTAGATTTCCTCTTCCAAATCCCCGTGAAGAAATGTTGTCTTCACATCCATCTGTTCTACCTCAAAATCAAAAGCAACAGCAACAGTAAAAGTAATCTAATAGAAGTTACCTTGGCAACAGGAGAAAAAATATCACCAAAATCAATTCCCGGAACCTGGGAATAACCTTTCGCTACCAACCGAGCTTTGTATTTCTACACCTTCCCTTCTGCATTTGTCTTCTTCTTGAACACCCATTTGCTGCCAATGGGTTTCCTTCCAGCCGGCAACTCCACCAGATCCCAAGCATCATTTTTGTGCAAAGATGCATTTCATCAACCATGGCCTCTTTCCAGAGTTTTCCATCCTCTGAACCCACTGCTTCCTTCACAGTTCTGGGATCATCATCAGTAACAAACAAAGCAAAGTTTGAACAGAAAGCAGATGGACTATACCTTTCTGGCTGACTTCTTTCTCGAGCTGATCTTCTCACAACCAGAGTTTGTGGCTATTCATCTTCTGATTCCTCCTCTGCTACAGAGTCTGATTCTTCCTCCTTTAGTTCAAACTCTATCTTCACAGGTTCCTTTGGTTGGACTTCATGTTTAATAACATCTTTCACCTCTCTGAACACCACATCTCGACTGTACACAACCTTCCTTGTTCCTAGGTTCCAAAGCTTATAACCCTTTAAACCATCCTTATACCCAATAAAGATGCACTTTTCAGATTTACTATCCAACTTGGTTCGTTTCTCCTTTGGAACATGTACATATGCATCACATCCAAATACGCTCAGATGTGAAAGAGAGGGTTTCTTACCAGTCCATACTTCTTGTGGAGTCTTATCCTCCAACGCTGATGAAGGTGACCTGTTGACCAAGTAACATGCAGTATCCACCGCCTCTGCCCAGAATTCATGTCCTAACTCGGCACCATTGAGCATGCTTCTTGCCCTTTCCATCAACGTCTTGTTCATTCTTTCTGCGACTCCATTTTATTGAGGTGTATATGGAGTAGTCTTCTGCCATGCTATACCACACTTCTTACAAAATTCTTCAAATTCCTTGATGCAAAATTCTCCACCATTATCTGTCCTCAACACCTTTATCTTCTTCTCTATCTGAATTTCCACCACAGCCTTAAATTCTTTAAACCTGTCAAAGACTTCAGATTTCTTCTTAAGGAAATATATCCATGTATTCCTTGAGAAGTCATCTATAAATGATACATAGTACACAGACTTACCCAGTGATGGAACTTTACAGGTCCAAACACATCACTGTGCACAAGCTCTAATATCTGTTTCGTCCTCTTACCACCAGAGGGAAAACTCACCCGATTCTGCTTCCCATATACACAATTTTCACAGAAATCAAAATCCAGAGAGCTATTACGCATACCTTCTACCATACCTTTACCATGAAGTATTCGAAGGCCCTTCTCTCCAATATGTCTAAGCCTTTGATGCCACAGCATGGTCTTCTCTCCAGAGACCACTAGATTTTTTACTCCATTTTCAGGAACCATAGAACTATTGCACCCGTCAACAACAGTGCTACCTTGCAGCTTGTACAGAGTTCCAATCCGAACTCCCCGCATCAATACCAGTGCTCCTCGAACTATCTTGCAGGTATCCTTCTCGAACACTGTCTTTACACCTGCATCATCCAACTTGCTTACAGAAATCAGATTTCTGGCCAACGCAGGAATATGCAGAACACCCGGAAGGGTTCTAACCCTTCCACCTTGCAACTTCAACTTTACTTTTCCGGGACCAATGATTCTAGCCTTCCTATCATCTCCTAAGAAGACATCACCACCATCGTATTTCTCATACTCACAGAACCACTCTCTATGGGGAGTGAAGTGAAAGGATGCACCTGAGTCAATCACCATGCCTCATGATCTACATGTGTACTTGAAGAAGCCAAGTACACATCCCCACCTTCATCTGAGGTGGTTTTCGCCTCTGCAGAAGGAGCATCATCAGATCGCTTTCCTTTATCAGGAGCTTTAGATTTACACTCCCTTTTGAAGTGCCCTTCCTTTCCGCCATTTCCAGCACACCACCTTTGTAGGTTTTCCTGGAGATTTAGATCTCCCTCTAGATTTAGATCTCCCACTCGATGACTTATTTTTGTTTCTATCTGGGACCGTCCTCATACAGACAAGGCATCACCATTCTGGTTGTCCATATTTTTCTGTCTCATCTCCTCCGTCAGCAAGGCCGAGACTATTTCATCAAACTGCAAAGCAGTTGCATTGCTACCTATTGCAATAACAGACTATCCCACGAGTCTGGTAGAGAACACAACAAACTGATGCACTTATCTTCATCTGAAATTTTAATATCAACAGATAATAACTGACTTACCACAGTATTAAACGCATTCAGATGCTCTGTCACGAGTCTCCATCTTTTCTCCTCAGAGTTATAAGCTTTTCGCATAATGACCGTTTATTCACCAGAGACTTAGATTGGTACAAAGTCCCTAACTTGTCCCACAAAGCCTTCGTCGTAGCTTCCCTGATACATTCAGCAATACTGAATCTGAGACACACAATCATATTGTGCTCTTTGCCTTCCGATCCAACTTCTTCCATTCTTCATCGGTCACTCCCGTTGGTTTAGTACCCGGAGCTACCGCGATCCACTGATCTTTATCCACCAACAGATCCTCCATCTTGAGTTTCCACAACTCAAAACTCTGACCATTGAACTTCTCAATCTCTATCTTTCCACTGCTCGCCATCTTCTTTCACCACTAGAATCGATCTTGCAGATCTTCCACTGAATAGGGTCTACCATGGGCCCGAGCGAAACCCCTCAGCAACAGAGGCGTCCCCTTGAAGCCAAAACAACTCTGATACCAAATGTAGATTTTAACCGCGTACAGAAATTACCTGCATACGAATTCTAACTCACAGGAAAAATAAAAATGTGAGAGCATAACACATAAAACACATATACACAGAGATTTCCCATTGGATCTCAAAACCGAGACTACCATCTTGATTTTTCATTATTTTCCTTTCAATGTTACAATACATATTTATGCATGCTGAAGTATCCAATACCATGGACCAAAAAACCATCACGTCCAATACCATGGACAAAAAAACCATCGATCCAATACCATGGACCGAAAACCATCGCGTCCAAAAAACATGTGCGAAAATCATGCACAAAACCATAGGTGGGTCCACCCAACCTAACATAGGGTCCAAAACCAAAATTTTCCGGGGTGCTGCCCTGAAACCCATAAAGTAGGGTTACGGGTACCCCTCAAACCCCCTGTTAACTATGTGGAAAGAATATAACACAACCCAACAAATACAACAACAATATTGCAACCAAATCCACAGTAGCCCCTGAGGGAGCTGTTGAGGATGTAATGGTCTACATTGATTCCTGGGAACACCTTGCTGACTTCTAGTTCTCCAACCTAAGACCAAGTTCAATGGTTATCCTTTCATCCTTGTAAGGTCATGGATAGCCACTGTTGATGCTTACATAAGTTGTAGGGATGGGAATATGACCATTAAAAATGGATAATTTGTCTACACAATTGGTCTTGTACCCTCATGCTCAACCATATCTAGATCATGACTTACATTCATGGTTGGAAGAGGTGGAGGAATATGAAGTCTACTCTATCACATATTATCCAATTTGTACCCTAGATGCTACTATAGGAGGGACGCAACCTGATGAATATGACCTAATTGATTAAATCCCCCAGAATTAGCCCCCCAACACCATGTCCCTTGATGAGTTATTAAAGAAAGTTGAAGATAACCATTGGACTGATTTGTGCCTAGTTGACTCAAGTCCTACTCATGTCAATATGATATAATTTGGTCCAGCTAGAACATTGAAAATCAACCCCTCTCTCTCTGACCATCAGGAAAAGGAGGTTTGTGACATGATAAGAGAGCATCTAGATTCTTGTGCCTGGAGTTATAAGGAAATGAAGAGAGTTCACCCTTCAGTGTGTAATCACCACATTTACATCAAGGAAGGATGCAAGCCAATGTGCCAACCTGAGACGAGAAAGAACCCATCCCTTACAGACATAGTTAAAAAAGAATTACAAATGTTGTTGGATGAAGGGTTCATTTACCCCATTTTAGATAGTGAGTGGATGTCTCCTCTTATTTTGGTCCCAAAGAAGAATGGAAAATGGAGGATTTGTGTGGAATACAGAAAGTTAAACAAATCCACCAAAAAAAACCATTTCCCTCAACCTTTCATTGATCAAGTCCTAGATGGTCTTGTAGGAAAGAAGTTATTCTCTTTCCTGGATGGATTAAGTAGTTGCAATTAGATCCAGGTCAGCGTAGAGGAGAAATATAAAACCACCTTCACTTGTCCTTGGGGTACCTTTTCTTATAGGGTCCCTCCTTTTTTGATTATGCAATTCCCCTGCAACATTTCAGAGGGAAGTTGTGTGCATCTTTGCATAGCTAGTCCATGACTCTATAGAAATTTATATGGATGATTTCACTCCCTATGGTTGTGATTTCCTGGAGGCTCTCTCTAACATGGAGAAAGTATTAAATAAATGCATTGAAATGAATCTATCCTTTAGTCCTAAGAAATGTGATTTCTTGATGAATGCAGGGATTGTTCTAGGTCACTCAATATCCCAGGAAGGAGTGCAAGTGGACCCAAATAAAATTGCTATCATAAAGAGGGTCCCTACTACTTAGAAGCAGAGGGGTGTAAGATATTTCTTGGGCTTAGCTGGATACTATAGTAGATAAATAAAGGACTTCAACAAAGTATCCTCACCTTTGTTTGGACTATTGGCCAAGGACACTGCATTTTTCTAGTCAAAAAGCTACCAAGAGGCCATAGAAACCTTAAAGGACAAGTTGACTACTACACCCATACACTGAGGCCCAAATTGGGCTCTTCTTTTCCACATCCATGTTGATGCCTCTAACAAAGGTATTGGATAATATCTAGGCTAGATAGATGAAAAGTTTCCTTATGCCATTTATTTCATCAGCAAAAATTTGTCCAAGGCTGAATTGAACTACACTGTGATTGAAAATGAGCTCCTAGTTGTCGTCCATTCCTTGAAGAAATTTATATATTACATCACCGGTTACGAGACCTTTGTAGATATTGACCATTTTGCTACTAAATATTTTATGAGCAAGTATGATGTGAATTCTATCATTATTAGATGGTTGCTTTTATTACAACAGTTTGATATAACTATCATTGACAAGCATGGTAGAGAAAATGTAGTTGCAGATTTTTTGTATAGACTTACTTTGCCTGCAGGTGAGGAAGGAATGGTTGATGATCATTTTCCATATGAGAGTTTATTTTCTATTTCAGTTCTCTCTCCATGGTTTTCTGACATAGCCAACTACTTAGTGGTTGCATGGTTCCCTCCAAATCTGTCCTCAAAGTAAAACGATAGAATTATAAGAAATAGCACCCCATTCACTTAGATTGTGAACAATCTCTTCAAGCTAGGCCCAAATTATATTTTGAGGAGATGTTTCAAGGAGGAGGAAGTATTTCACAACCCTTTGTCCTATCATGATGGGCCTTGTGGAGGTCACTTTGCAGCCTAGAGGACAACCTTTAAGTTACTCCAAGTTGGCTACTATTGGCACACTCTCCACTACGATGAAGGAACATACACCAATTGATGTGACTAGTGCCAAAGAATGGGGAGACATACCCCCAGGGATGAAATGACTTTGCAAATTCAAGTGACTCTTGAGCCATTTAAAAAATGGGCATGGATTTCATTAGGCCCATTCATCCACCATCAGGGCAAAAAAAGTACATAATTGTGTGCAGTGATTATTTGACAAAGTGGGATGAAAAAAATGCTATCAAGGTCGCAAGAGAAGAGAAAGTGATTGAATTCTTAAGGGAGAATGTATTTTACATGCTTTGGTGCCCTAGAGAGCTAATCACTATTCAAGGAGCTAAATTCACCTCACACCCGATTGAAAATCTATTGACGCAACATAATATCAAGCAGAGGAAGTTAACTTCTTATCATCCTCTGGCCAACAGACAAGTAGAAGTTACCAATAGAGCATTGGAAGGCATTCTCACCAAGGTTGTGAGAAGAAACATAAAATATTAGGTTGGTAGACTAGTGTAGGCCACTTGGATCTATAATACAACTTGGAAGACAACCACTCGCTTCACCCCTTATGACTTTATCTATGGCAAGAAGGCTCTACTCTCCATTAAGATTGAGTACAACACTTTGAGAATGGAAACAGAATTATATTTGGATGTTACAAAGGCACAACAAGAGAGGTTGCTCCAGCTTAATGGTTTATATGAATTCAGGATGCAGGCCCTCCTACACATAGAATTTACTCAAGTACAAAGAAAAGTTTTGCATGAAAAAAACATGAAAGACAACTTTTCAAGAAGGTGATTGGGCTCTGCTATATGACTCGAGGTTCAAGGAATTCAAAGGAAAGTTGATGACTAGGTGGTTGGGCCCATATTTGATAGAAAAGTACCATGACAGTGGGGTTGTACAAATAAGGACCATGGATGAAAAAGGTATCCCATTACTTGTCAATGGATACATATTGAAAGCCTGTAAAATAACTTTTTCAAGGTAAGAGGTCATAAATACCATCAGAAAGGAAGTGAATGTTCTTGGAGGTGTCTCAGCTTCCACCTCACCAAATTCTTGAAGACTTTTTTTTTTTTCTTGAAAAGAATGAGAAAAAAGCAATAAGGGACCTAGGTGGAAACCTCTATGAGGCACCTGAGGCCAAATTTTGGGTTGAAAACCTCCTTGAGGAAACCCAAGAGTGAAAAAAGGAAAATAAAAAGGTTTTTTGGTGAAAACCAAAGCATCCCCCCATTCTTCCTCCTTTCACTTCACATCTCCCATGCCTACTATGTCTACATCATCCATCCTCATTTTTAGCCATCAAAAACCAGTTTTTATGCAATTTTCTGACTTCTACAGGGTTTCATGTAGTTACTATAGGATTTTCCTATATTACTACAAGAGTTTCTTGTAGTACTATAGGAGTTTCCTATAGTACTACAAGAGTTTCTTCTAGTACTATAGGATGTTTTCAAACACTACAAGAACTAAATTCCAATTGTGAAATGATGATGCAGACATGTTCTAGGTTAAAAGAGGGGACCATACACCTCACCACCTCTCATCCAACACCATCTCATGACCATAACACCCTCTGTATCCATCCAAAACCACTCAGAAAAATAAAAAAATAGAAAAAGAGAGTCCAAGTGCCATGTCATCACTGGCCTCACTCACCTGCCACTCCATCTCCTCCATTGCCATGCTTCCACTCCTACATCACCACCAATTTCTAATCCAAGTGAGAAAAAAAAATTGATGGAAAAGGTAGGTGTAGGATTTCTTGTAGTAACTACAGGAAACCCTATAGTAGCTTGTGCTCTCACAGAAACAATTTCTCCATGCATTCTCCTTCAACACCCATGCAGTCAAAGAGCTCATGCACCCCTGCAGACACTATGGCTCTTATCTAGAGCTTAGCAATAGCAGTGGTAAGACCAAGCACATGCAAACAACTAAAAAGAAGACAACCACATCAATATGAAGAAGTATATAGAAAAGTGACCAAGGAAAAGCACTTAGCTGAACAAATAAAAGCACAAAAGAGTCACCCTCCAGCTTATATCAACCAAGTGAAGGAAGACACATGTATGGCACCTCATCTGAACTCTTCGCTAAGTACAATATCATAAAAGTGTAGGAATATGAAAAATTTAAATTTTGTAAGCTAGAGGTGGCGAGTTAACTTTGCCACCCTCAGCTCAGAAACACAAACTAAACTCCTAGTCAACCTGACATGTGGAAACATGGCATCAAGAATAATGAGTTGAAAAGGTGGCTAGGTTAATTTGTGTGAGAGTGGGTGAAAATTACGTGGGGAAGTTGCATGATAACTAACGATGGTCCAACGGTCCCAAAGAAGAAATCTCGTACACTGCTAGCTAATACAATGTTGCATGGAATCAACCATAAAAAGAAAACATTCCATACTCTCATGCACCATTTGTTCCTTTCGAGATCGGAGAGGACCGAGACCACCTTGGAGAGCCATCGAGGAGGAAAACCTCTTTCATCCACCCTACAAAAAACAGAACTATAAGAACAACTACATGAAATGCAGGGAGGTATAAGAAATAGTGGAAAATTAGAGAGGAAACTAAAAGGGGGTGCACAGGGTTCAACTACTCAAAAATTATCCTCATCCAAAGCATCACAGTGAAATGTGGCTGGCCCATATCTCCTATGTTTTGAATTGATAGTTAGGAACACAAAAATATTAGTTTTTAAGTGATTACAGTGGGCTTGAGAGTTTTAAAATAATTGTGAATTGTTTAAGACTTGTATGGAGATAGGGAGAATCACCACTACTATAAAATCTAAGTCACCCTAAAAACTAAGGCTAGACCACCAAACTGCCTACAGTTAGGCAAGAAGAAAATATACATGACATGAGAGTTTAACAGAAGGGAACGCAAAGAGATAGCCAGGATACAGCTCCATCCTCCTATGGTATAAATATTTAGAAGGAAGAATTGGTTAGGATTATTTGGGTTTCTCAGAGGGTATGATGATGATGTAGCTCAATAATTTTCCACAACACTTAACGTTTAGGCTAGAATCAATGCTACTACTGTGGTCATAGGACTGTTAATTACTGTTACTCATAAAGTAATTAGTAGGATCACTACACTTTCTCAAGCGATGCCATGGATAAAGGAGGATAAGGTTGAAAGTAGTTTTGCAAAGAAAAGCTTCTTTTTATGGGATGAGGAGACAACTGAGGAAAAAAATGAGATAAGAAGGGACAACCTTCCCTACCCTTAGAATGAGGTGAGCTATCATATTCTAAAATATATCTCTTGTGAAGGGAAGCTCAATATAACCTATGGCTATCAATTTAGACTCCTCCATGAGTTGAGATTTGGAGAGGAGATACCCATTGACAGAAGGCTCAGTGTACCGTAGTTCTTACTGCAATCAATAATATACATGATCCTAAAGGTCCAAGAGGGAAAACACCATTAATTGGCATGCCATGGACTTATTTAGGTAATACTAGACGATGCCTTGAGCCAACTGAGAATCCCCATTCAATGGTCCACATTTAGAGACATGGACAGAGAGGTTGTGATTGAAATACAAGCCTTTGAATATGATAGGGACAATAGCTCTAGTGGTGAAGAGGAGGTAGAATATTATGAAGAAGAACCTAAGGAAGAAGAAGAAGAAGAAGAAGAAGAACCAGAGGAGGAAGAGGAGGCAGAAACATAGAAAACTTAGGAAGAAGAATCAAAAGAAGAAGGAGAAGAGGAGAAAAGTGAAGAGAAATAATAGAAGGAATAAACAAGCCCTAAAGAACACACCAAGGAAAGGGAGGAATATCCAAGGTTGTCTCCTAAACCCACTGAGAGGGAGGAAATTGCTTCCTTGACTACCATAAGCACACTTGTCATGTCAAAAGGGAAAAGACAAAGGAAGACTCCCCTCTATTCCAAAACAAGGAGGAGCATTAGGATGAAATAAAGGAAACCACAGACACCCACCAGGACTCCAATCATAATTGAGGACTCACCAAAAGAGGAAGAAAATTTACTTTCCTTGGAAATAAAAGGTGAAGAGGTCACATCAAAACAGGCTTCCCCAAATTTTCCCCTTGCCTAACTTAGGAGGCCTATCACCAGGTCAAAATCAGCAAAGCAAGACAAGTCACATTTGAACCCATTTTAAATAAGAAAGAGCCTTCTACATGATCCTCAGACAGTCCTACAAGAAACTCTATCAACACTACAGGAAACACAAAAAAAGTAGTAGGAACGACAACAAGGACAGAGGGAAGGCAAGGAAGCAGCAACACAAGTCTAAGAGGGGGCAACTTCTCCAAATATATCTAAGGGAGAATCCGAAGAGTTGCAAGAACCTAGCCTACAACCCAATATGAGCTCTTATTACAGATTCATTGAGAGAGGTAGAATAATACCACAAAAATTTTCCATCCCTCTCTTCTTTGAGCTTGAGAAGGAGAGAGGAAGGACACATCCCTGGATGCAAATTTCCAAACCAAAGAAGGTAGAGGATGTGTGCCATATGGAAGAGAAGCTACTAGATATGGGAAAAGAGTTGAGCAGGACAACCGCCATTGAACAAGTTATGTGATCTCAACTAGAGGCAGAAAACACATGGCTAAGGAGGTAGTTAGAGGAAAAAGAAAGCCAACGGGACATCATGGAAAACCTCTCCATGGAGGCACTCGAATGCAAGATGCCACCAAAATCATATGCCTTGTACCTCAAATATCAATGGATTAAATTTAAGATAAATGCACTAGCACTATAGGGGACTATGCCTTTATGAGGTTATAGCTAGGTGATTGAACTATGTTACAAAAGCACCTTAGAGGATAAGGCCAAGATATCTTAATCCTACTTGCACAACTTCACCTTAACAAACTTGAATGTGTGGGACCCCAATACAAAGTTAGGCGACTTATAACTAATGAACCTTGCAACATGGATGAGTCATGAGGAGGCTAGGGTGATGAGCACCAATATTGGAGCATGAATTCTGCAACTCCTCGAGCTATCAACTTTACTTTATCAACCTAGGGTTCGTACAAACTTGGATGTGATAGTGCCCTATAAACAACTAAAAGTGATGGTTCTGCATTTTGTCACTGTTCATTTGGCGAGAGACCACTAGGGTTTTCAAGCCAGACCTCTATGCATTCAGAAGAAGCTTGGTTCCTTGATCAAATAAAGTGAAATCTACTCTAAGAGAGCACTGATGTACTGCAATAATGAAATAGATTGAAATTCAATGCTAGGGCACATCATTTCCTAATTAATTGTAAGAGTTATGCTTTGCGATGATGCTAAAATAACATGAACAAAATGCTGCTATACTAAGCATGGAAGCTAGGAACATCAAACACAACTGCTATGCATGTAAATGACTATAAGAAATCTATTTTGTCTTTTTATGCTTTTCATAAAAATACAAGTGTGAAAGCTATTCCCTTTTGGTGATGTGGCAAGTGGTTTAGGGGTGTTGATGGAAGAATGGAATGTTTAGGAGATGGATGGAAGGTTTTGGGGACCCTTGGGTGACCTTGGGAGGCTTCCTAGAGGTTCTCCCTCAATTCAGCCTCAAAACAAAACACTACAAGAAAACCTACAAGATGTACTAGAAACCTACAAGATTCCCTATATTTCTACAAGATGCAACCGCGAGAAAATGATGGGTGTTGGAGGTGATGGAAAGCATAGGGAAGGTAGTTTATGGGTTTAATGGTGTTAGAAGAGGCCTCGAATCATCCAGAACCCAAAACCAAGTTTAGGAGATGGTTTGATTCACTCAAAATGCTTGAGGAAATTTCTATGTAAAATGATCAAATTGGTGAAGGTTTTGATGACAATGAGGAATGCCTATGGGTGAATGAAGGTGGAAGGTAGTTTCTTTCTATGAGAGATTTGTCTGCTTCTAAAGTTCCTACTCTACATCAAACATTTGTAATTTCCAAAAAGTCATGTAAATAAGAAGAATTATCATGAACTAGAAGAGAAGAATTTAATGAACTAACTATCTACCTTATGCATCAAGAAATTGCTGAATAACATGGAGTCATGGATGAGATCTATTGCAAGAATGAAGATAGAAGAGATGGCAATGAAATCCTACTTTATAAAACTGATCAAGTGCTAGTTTATGTACAAAAAATTCTAAATATCATGAAGGAAATGGAAATCTGTCTTTCTAGGATGCATAAGGGTCTTTTCCTCAAATCATGATCCCAGAAGGAAGAAGCAAGGCCAAGACACCTACTGACAGCTTTGTGGAGCCACTTTTATCCCTTGTAGCCTGCCACTGAAGTAAGCCGTAAATGTAAGTAAACTAATAAACAATTAAACAAATCTACACTACCTGTAATGAAATACTTCTAACAACATTTTAACCATGAATCTATGAAACTAAGCTAAGAATAAAGATACAAGAAGAGAAGCCTTTGTTGGTAGGGTTGGGCCCTCTCCCAAGAGCTTCAACCCTCTAAGTTAACTCAGTACTGAATCAATAACATACTCATTCTTATTTCCAAAACAAAAAATTACATCAAAAAGTCTTCCACAGGTATGGAGCTCGAAAATAGCTAAATTTTTACAACAAAAATTCGAATCCTAATGAGGCTCTATGCCTTTATACTTATAAAACTAAAGTCTCCAGTGAATTTCTTAAATTTAGGGAGGCTTCACTGCCAAACTCAATATGAACTACTCTTTCTCTATAATTTTCTCGGTTGCCTTCTAATCTTCATGGCTTGGTTGCTTTCACTACGAGCTAGTGGGATTAATCAACGAATATTCGAATGTGCAAGGAGTAAATGAGGAGTATTTTCCTCCTAAAATCTCTCTCCCTTTTCCCTTTCAAGTATCAAACCTTAGTCTTTACCAAAATTCCTTTATTTCCTCTTCCAAACCTAAATTCAATGCATAATAGTCCACTAGGCATAATATCTCACTTTAGCTCATCTCATTAAATAAAATATAATGAGAACATGTAATAAGTAGTGTTAAATGTTGGTTTGACTAATATATGAGGTGAATTAAGGCCCATATAATTACCCAATTATGAGGCTCATTATCACCCCCTACTAAAAGTTTTTCTCATCCTCTGAGCAACTCAATCAATATCCATGTTATTCATAGCGATAGTGGCATCACTGAAATCCCATGCCTCTATTGTGGTTTTGTTTTCTTGTTCATAGAAACCCGCTTTATTTTCTACCTCCTCCCACTACCTCTTTTCTTCTTCTTCCTTCCTTCCTTCTAGTATTCCTAAGAGCAGTGGTGGACTAAGTTTCAAGGCAATCCAATTAACTTTGAGCCTTTGCATGGATTTCTTGTACATGGGTGTCCTGTTCAGTGCTTCTATCATTATTTGAGGAGAGTGGTACTCTCTTATCTTTAAAAGGTATGGCAATGTGTTCCAGCTCCTGAGGCAAACATGTATGTTGTCATCCCCTAACAACCTTAACATGTACTCAAAATGTGAAATTGCTTGCTCTTGGGAAGCAAGATACCTGGCTATAAGCTAAGGCTCATTTGCAATTAAATTATGTGTGCTAGTGAGGTCCACTGGATTCGACTGCTTAGCTCTAATCATAAGGGGCTCTATTTGTTCTTTTTCCAATATCTTCATTTCTACAGCCCTTGCTTCCTCATGGTTCATCCATGATGCCAAAGACATCAACTTTAAATCTCCTAGCTTGGAATTAGGGCCCCACACATTCATGTATTTTAAGGCCATGTTATGCAAATAAAACTCATACATCTTGGCCCTATCTTCCAGTGTAAAATGATCACAAAGATCAATGAACTGTCTATACTCCTGAAATGGCATAGTGCCTCTCTATGCTAGGGTCTTGATCAGGAACTACAACTGTTGTTCCTTAAGTTATAGGGCATAGGATTTATCTAGCATCCTACACTGGATTGCTCCCAAAGAGAGACTAGCCATACATGCCAATTGGTTCTCTCTCTCTTGCATCTGTCCTTTCAGCTATGGATTTTCTGTCTCCAACTGATTTCTCACTGTGGTCTCTCTCTCTCTCTCTCTCTCAAGCTACCTAATTCTCTACCCATCTCCTTGAGCTTCTCCTCCATGTGACCAATGTCTTCCACACCCTTGTATTTGAAAATGTGCATCCATCGATGAGTTCTGGTTCTCTCCTTCTCAAGCTCAAAGAATAGTGAAATATAAAATTTTTGTGGAATGACCTTGCCCCTTTCAATAAATCTATAGTAAGAGTCAATGTTAGGCTGGAGGCTAGGTTCCTTTAACTCTAGGTCCTCTTCTTTAGTTTCTTGCTGTAGGCTACCCTCCTTATCCAATTTTTAAGTCTCCTATAAGTTTAACAAAGTATCCTATAAGATTGCTTCAGCTTCTTGAAGGTCCTGTAGTGTATCATGTAGGATTTCTTTTCCTTTGGATGAGGTGGATCTAGTTATATGCCTTCTCACATAGGTGATAGGAAACTTAGGAGGAGGATTTTTCTCTTTCTATTTAGGTGATTCCTCAACCACAATGGGAATTTTGGTTGGTGTTTGTGGTTTCCCTTGCCTTATCATTGTGCTTTTCCTTGTCCTGAAATATAAGGGGGTTTTCCTGTATCTTTTTGCTTTCTGTTTGATAGGGGTGCTAAGAGCAGTGAGGGAAGCTTCTTATTCTCTCTCAGTGGCCTCTAGAGACACCCTAGGTGACTCCTCATTGTCTTCTGCCTCCTCCTTGTCATTTCCCTTTTCCTCTTTGTTTTTCCTCTCTTCTTCTCCTTCTAGCTCCTCATCTTGTTTATCAATCTGTTCTTTGTCATCTTCTTCTATTTCCTTATCCTCTTCCTTCACTTTCTCCTCTTATTCCTCCTCATCTATCTCATCTTTATCCCTCTCTACTTCTTCTCCCTTTGTTTTAGTTTCTTCCTCATCCTTTTCACTGACAATAGGACTAATGTCATATGTGAGGGCTTTGATATCTTCCTCTATGTACATGTCCCTGAAAATTTCCTATTGGATAGGAATTATGAGGTTTTGGAGGGCATCTTATATGATTATTATAATTAACACATTATGGGCTAACTATTGGTCATTTCTCTCTTGCACTTTTATTCTTGTGTCTACTAGTGATTGCAGAAGGAACTATGGTATGTTCAGCCTATGGTGAGGATGTGTTTCTGCTCCAAACCTAAATTCTTCAAGAAGCCTAAAGTGATACACATAAACCACACTATACCTACCCTCACATGGCATGTATTTGATAAGGGTGTAGCTCACCTCATTCCAGTGGTATGGTAGGATTGCTCTCCTTACTCCATTTTTTTCATCAATAGGCTCTTCTCCCTCTAAAAAGAACTTCTTCTTGGCAATCTAGCTATCTCCCTTGTCTTCTTTTCTCCAAGGCACTCCTAGGGGAATTGTGGTAATTTTTCTTATGAGTTTAGGCGTGACCTATATGGAGAGGCCTCTCACCACAACAATGGCATGAATTATGGTTAGTTGTATGAGGGAGATAGCAAACTCTCGAGCCACTTGATCATCATACCCTCTTAATTTTTGAAAATACCCCATCCAGTTATGTATTGTGAATATTTCTAACACCTGAGGCTGTTGGTGGATTCTCAAAGTATTAATGGGCTCCCTTCTATTGAACCC
Source organism: Pinus taeda (assembly GCA_000404065.3). Classification (NCBI taxonomy): domain Eukaryota; kingdom Viridiplantae; phylum Streptophyta; class Pinopsida; order Pinales; family Pinaceae; genus Pinus; species Pinus taeda. The sequence continues at coordinate 15,715 of APFE030744602.1, forward strand.
CCCTGTCATTTGTTGATGAATTTAGAGGAGCTGAGATGGTTGACACAATTTTTTTGAATGTAGAAGTAAGTAAATGAAAGAATTGTGGAGACAATTCCCCTACACAGCTGCCGAATTCACTCTCCATGAGGGGATTTTCTATTCAATTCTCTTTGAAAAAGGGAAGGAATTATAGACCCTACCTCTTCATAGCGTTTGTTGTAGCCAATCCCCATGTTTTCCCCTCTGAAACTCCTCTCGCTAATCATGTAGATTGTCTGCCTGTATCATGTAGGTTTCCTATGCGATTCTGTAGGATTTCTTGTGCAATCCTGTAGGAAGTCTTGCGCAAGAGACAAATGGAATTTTCCTCTTCCATAGGTTGCCTTGATATGAGTGTGCCTTTTGCAAGAGTAAGCCTTGAGGAAATTCATGCATGAGTGCATGGGGATCAACAAATATTTCTTCTTATGGCCGAGTTATGTGAGGTGGTGTATTGGAAACAAAGGTAAGTTTTTTGATTTTTAGACCATTGGTCCCCACAACCACCTCATCATTTCTCCCTCCTCATAATCAACTCCTAGTTCATGCCTCCGTAGACTTAACTTTTTTTTTCCTGCTCTTCTCATTTTTTTGACTTGACTTTTGTCATGTGTGGGAGGACCAACTTTTTTGTCTTCGTCGATTAAATGAAGATTCCAATTTAATTTGCCACCTTTCGATTATAAACTAGCTTACTCATAACTTTTACATATTTTGACTACATTATGCAAATAAGTGACTGAGCAAGATACTTACCTGTGGTTCTAACCTTTTCTGTAGTTGTTGAAGACTAGAGGTGCCTGCTATGTGTTGGCTGCATGCTATTTTTTCCTTATTTCTTTTATTTCTCTCTGATGATTCCTGTGATGTGAAGGTACTTGGTATTGAAGATGTTGGTGCTGCTGCTACTTTGGACCTCCTTCTACTCTTGGATAATTATGGTGGAAGACTGCCGCAATCATCATTTTTATTCTGTCGGATAGGCTGCTAGAAGATTTCCTACAGGACGTCCTGTAGCTACTTATCCCTTAGAACTCTTAGTCACACACTCTGATGGGATTTTAAGGATAGTGACATAGATTGAGAGGAAGACTAGGAGTGTGAAGAAATGAGACATACTCAAACGTTGCTCCCTTATGCTCTTTGTTTTATGTTTTTTCCCTTTTTTTTGTTTTTTTGTTTTTTGAAGACTCTGACAAATATATATATTTTTTGAAACTGATTTTTTTATGGTGAATGCAGCGGTGATGAATATGGACATAGGTATGGTAATTAAATGGTGATGTAGGGGTGTTATATATTTGACATAGCAAGTCATTTTTTTCTCCCTAGGGTCATTTCTTGTAGGATTCCCAAGCCACTGTAATTCCTACAGGATCATCCTGTAGGTTTTCAAGGGATCTTGTAGGTTTACAGGGGATCCTATAGAAAAAAAGTCTCCTTGTAGATTCAAGCAAAGGAGTGAAAAAATCGAAGAAATGGTGGAGTGATGAATGAAAATGAGTGGAAACATAAAAATGTGAGTGAAATAGGTCCCTTATCCTCATTTGTATTCTGATCGTCCTCCTTGCTGACCTAAAAATAGAAATTTTCATGATTTTTTCCTTTTTTTCTCTTTTTATTTGAAAATAACTATGCTTCCTCTGAGATTTTTTCATCCTAACTCTTTGCCCTGGGCGCCTGAAGAGAACTTTTCATCCAGGGATATTTTTATTTTCCTTTATTTTCTTTTTTCCTTTTAGACACCACTGGGCCGCCCTAAGTGGTTTTCAGCCCAATAGTGGGACTCAGGTGCCTCATGGAGGTTTTCACATAAGTCCTTATTTTTCTTTTTTCTTTCTCATAGTGATTTGATGAGGCAAGAGATGAAAATTTATCCACTACTATCACTATTTTATTCATACCATCAATGAACTCTTGCTTTGACAATGGTCTTTTGTAAACTTTCAATCGACATCCATTAACAAGTAAAGGAATGGCCTCTTCATCTATGGTTCTGATTTGCACTAAACCATTATCATGAAATCTCTCTGTAACATAAGGTCCTAGCCATATTGTCCTCAACTTTCCCTTAAAGTCTTTATATCTGGAATCATATAACAAGGCCCAATCACCTTCTTCAAATTGTTTATCCTTGATTTTTTTATCATGCCATATCTTCCTATGAAGTTGGGTTTCCTCTATGTGTAGGAGGGCCTGCATTCTAAACTCAACCAAACCATTTAATTGCATCAATCTCTCTTTTTGTGCACTTTTGAGATCTTGATCTAGTTGGGTTGCCCCCCTTATTGTGTTATACTCAAACTCAATGGACATCAGGGCCTTTTTCCCATAGACTAGCTCATAGGGTGTGAATCTAGTGTTGGTCTTCCAGGTGGTATTATAGGCATAGGTGGCCTAAACTAGTCTATCTGCCCAATATTTCTAGTTGTTGTTAACCACATTGATCAAGATTCCCTCCAACGCTCTATTGGTCACCTCCACTTGCGCATTAGCTTGTGGGTGATAGGGAGTGGAGGTCCTATGCTTGATATTGTGCTGGCTGAGAGAGTCTTCAATCATGTTGGAGGTAAACTGGCTGCCTTGATCAGTGACCAGTTCTTTAGGGTACCCAAATTTGTAAAATAAATTCTCCCTTAAGAACTCAGCCACCTTCTCCTCTGTTGCTGCCTTAATTTCCTTTGTTTCAGCCCACTTAGTTAGATAGTCAATGCGCATAATGATGTACTATTTTTTCTTGGAAGGAGGGTCAATAGGTCCAATGAAGTCCATGCTCCACTTATCAAATGGTTGGAAAGTCACTTGAGGCTACATAGGCATTTCATCCCTTGGAGTAGGCTTTCCAATCCTTTGGCACCGATCACACTAACTAGTATATATTTTCACATCGTGATGAAAAGTGGGCCAATAATAGCCTGATTGTAACACTTTGAATGTTGTCATATTTGCTGCAAAGTGACCTGAACGAGGCCCATCATGACGGGCCAGAAGGATGTCAAAGACTTCCTCCTCCCTGACACACCTTCTCAAGATTTGATTTGGGCCAAGTTTTAAGTGACTGCCCCCAATCCAAGTGAAGGGGGCACTCTTCCTTATAATCTTGCTTTTGTTTTTGGAGGACAAGTTTGGTGGGAATTGTGCAGATACCAAATACTTTGGTATGTCAGCAAACCATGGAGAGAGAATTGAAATGGTGAAAATGTGCTCATTTGGTAACTGGTCATCAACAATTCCCTCTTCACCTATAGGCAAAGTTAATCTAGACAAAAATTCTATGAAAACATTTGCCTTACCAAGATTATGAACAATGCTTAGATCGAGCTGTTGTACTAAAAGAAACCATCTTATAATACAAGCGTTCACATCGGGTTTATTCATTAAATATTTTATTACAACATGGTTAGTATGGATGAATGTTTGATAGACTGTAATATAATGCCTAAATTTGTTCAATGAATGCATAATAACCAGGAGATCGTTTTCGGTCACTGTGTAGTTCAGTTCAGCCTTTGACAGATTCTTACTGATAAAGTATATGTCATAAGGCAATTTTTCATCTATATGTCCTAGGGTGCCTCCTATGGCTTTGTTTGAGGCACCAGAATCAATGTGAAAATGAAGGGCCCAATTTGGCCCTCGGAGAATTGGGGTAGTGGCTAACTTGTTCTTCAGGATGTTCAAGGCCTCTTGACAACTTTTTTATCATATAAACTCAGATTCCTTGGCCAACAACCCAAATAAAGTAGAGGCCAACTTGCTGAAGTCCTTTATGAACCGTCGGTAGTATCCAACTAATTCTAGGAAACTTCTAACATCTCTTCACTTTTAAGGAGGCGGGACCTTTTGGATAATAGCTATTTTGTTGGGGTCGACCTACAGTCCCTGTTGGGATATTGAATGACCCAACACGGTCCCTTTAGTTATCAATAATTCACATTTTTCGGGCCTGAAAGATAGGTTCATCTCAATGAATTTGTGGACTACCTTACCTAAGCTAGACAAATCCTCCTCAAAATCACCCCCATAAGGTGTCAAATCATCCATATAGATTTCTACTGCATCATGGACCAACTCAGCAAAGATACTCAGGACTACTCTCTGAAAGGTGGGAGGATCATTGCATAGGCCGAAAGGAATGACCCTATAGCCAAGAGTGCCCCAAGGACAAGTGAAGGTGGTTTTATCTTGGTCTTCCGTGATAATCTAGATTTGGTTGTTGCTATGGGGTAAAATGCACAGTGTATGGAGAATGAAAATACCCTCAAAGGTCTTCCAGGGACCTTCGATAGACTGTAATATTATCTCCAACTATCACAAAGTTACATTCATGTTCATAAGCAATAACTAACTATCAAAGTATGAGAAGGAGATTACCTCAAGCCTCTGTGTAGATCTGCTGGAGAGCACAAATGCAACTAGGTGGAAGTCCACTGAGCCGGCTCTAGATCAAGTCCTGCACATAGAAGAGACAAGCATAATCACAACATATAACTCTGATAACTAATACATGAATACATAAAGAACATATAATTACATATAACTAAGCTACTCATGCAAACAAGTATTGGACAAATGACTTAATGAATGATAGTACCAACACCACAGAGTATATAGTACAAATGCAGTTCTATATTAATATTGGAAGAGTGATTACAACCATCTGTTGCATCAGCCTTCCTTTACCCCTCCAAATTCTCTCTCTCTCTCTCTCCCTTCTTGATCGCTTCTTATGATATGAGACAATGATCAGTAGTCAAGTATGCTATCCTTTTAAATGCTCTAGCCCTTATCACCACAACCCTAGCTTTGCTTATGTAGCAATTGAGTTAGGGTTGCCAAGCTCCTCCTTGAGTTCTCTAGGTCAAAAGCAATGAACTCACCACGCTTTTCAACCCTTTCACATTTGCCTCTTTCTTTCAGATTACAAATCCTCCAAATAGGTCGATTTTGGATGTTTCTTTGCTTTTCTTGAGTAATTTTTGGAACAAATATCTAGATATTTATGAGTCAATTGATTCCTGAAATCTTTAACAATTAGAGGGAGTAATGACTTGCAGAACCAGTCCACTAAGAGATAGTCTGGGAGGGGAGCTTTGACTAACCTCCCCCTATGTCTCCATTCATGTATATGATCAGAGATGTTAGTGGAGGTATCCTAATGTAATGAAGGAGTTCCGTCCCAGTTTCATAGCGGATGGGTAGTTGGAAGTGCTTTAAGAATTCCATTGCTAGAGCATCAAAGGTATTTACTGATGTGCGTGGTAACTCAATGTACCATTTAGCTACGTTGCCAAAGAGGGTGCGGGGAAAAAGATGTAACCTGACACAATCATCCACCATGGAGTTAGAAACACTCCAAATATGGTAGGTGGTGATATGAGTGCCCGGATCCTACCCTTGTTTCCCATCGAACTTGGGGATGTCCATTGGTATTTTATGCAGGATTGGTGGCCATTGTAAGTTATGATAGATTGGATCATTTTTAAGTTTTTACAAGTCGGGGATATCCAACGTTGCCAAGAAAGGTAGATTGTGTGGTGCCACTGACTTAGAATAAGGAGATGACATATGACATGAGGAAACTTGCGGTCCTCCCATCATTTGAATTCCAATATTATACCTGGGTTGCATGGTGTAACAGTTGTTTTGAGGTATGGTGTTGTAGAGTGGATTTCCATGAGGATTTTGATACTGGGGTATAGAATTTCCCCTAGGATAAGCGATGCCCCCTTGAATCATTTGAATTTGTGAGTAGGGTCCCGCCATGGATTGGTTGGGACCTCCTACAGGATTCTTGCTCGTCACAAAACTAACCATTTGTCCTTGATTGAAGTAAGGAACACTCATGTCAATTAGAGACTGACCATGCATGCCTGAGAATGGAGGGGGAACTGTTACATTCCCTACCAGAATGTGCATATTGGGAATGCCCCCATATATGTGAATCTCGGGATTTGAACTGTACAATGGTAGCCAACCATATTGTTGGTGGATGGGAACCACACCTATATTTCTATATTGAGAATTATAGGGAATGCTATATGTAGCACTTGCTGAAGGTATGCAATTTGACACTATAAGGATGGAAACTGGCATCAGCTAGGTTCCAGTCATGGATGGTGTCATGTGAGTGGTTGTACCTGGGAAAAATGGGATAGCGGGGTTCACCATTACTAGTGTTGTGGTGACTGTTGACTGGGGAAGTGGTGGGGGGCCAAAACTATCCCTTAAGTCCCACAACCTGCTAGTTGTCGATGGAATATATGGAAACGTTCCAACTACCGAAGTAGGAATTACAGTTACCGCAGGATCCAATATTGGGTCTGATAGATTTGTATGCATAGGGTTTAAGGGAGGAAGGAATCCTTCGGTAAAGAAATTCTTTGGCGAACTTTAATCATCGGTTGTCCAAAAAGATCTTGAGTGAGACCTAGGAGACTAATTCCCCGAAGATGGCGAATCTGGTTCACTGGATCTCGATAGATATTCCACAATGAGTGGAGGAAATCCTAGAAATTGTCTAGATTGACGACGAGGGCCAGATGTAGCCACGGTGACCATTAAATTTTATTAATAAATTTTATCGTGATATTTGTTAAGGTCTCAAAATGATAACACTCGGGTGCCTAAAAATAATATAAAAATACACTAAGTTAATCAATCAACAATAGAGGGAAATTACCCTATCTGATAAGCACCAATCACCAGAGATGAAACCCAGTATATCAATGAATAACAGAGAAGGATGGCCAGATGTACAGTTACAGTTACTCTAGAGCTTTGCTCAAACCTCAGATTGAGGGGCCTAGTACTCTCATGAAGATGAGCACCCTCCCAAAAACTAAAGACAGAGTAGATGCATCTGTGTTAAGTACTAGGATAGTCCATCCGAGTCACCTTGTGTAAGTCCCTAAAAGTTTTTCCACTAAAGATACCTTAGATCACAAACACCACTACGGGGGACATAGTCATAGACAACATGCTATGTAGGATACCTGAGTCCCTGACTCAGATTTGAAATCCTTGAAGGGATACCCAATACAAAGAATAACCAAAGGAGTTGTAAGAGAAGGTAGGCTACCTTCACTTACAGTTCGATGTTGTCTCGTATTTCTCTCCGCTTTTACTGGAGTGGTCCTGGTAGTATGAGTAAAGAAGGAATTTTTCTCTCTTTCAATGACACTAGTTTGGCTTTTGACCTTGGGCAGTTTACTCACACTGTTTAGCCCAAGATCCTAGCCTGCACTAATGTTTTTTTACTCAATAATAAGTTATTGATTGATTTTAGGTAAATTTTATGTGTACTTGATTATTTTCTCTGGTAGGGGAGTTAACGTATGAAATGTGATGAGACTCTTGACTCAATAAATCATGCACAAGGAAATGCTTAAAAAAAAAAACAATTCGATGAAAACAAGTTGTATTCTACAAGTGAGAGTTTTTCACATATTCATATTCTTTGCATGCATCTTAGTCATTTAACACATTCATAACAAAAATACTTCTTCCCAATGTTTCTTAACAACTACTTGAAACCAAAATAGAGAAGATTTTTACTAGCTAAACAGGAGGATGAATAAAAAATGTGGGTTTTTCTTTCAACAAAGAAAAACAAAACCTATTTCCAAAAAAAAAAACATTTTAGGACACCAATTTTGCTAGAAAAATGCAGTTACAAATCTTATTTTAGTCCATGAGAAGGCTTCCTATCCCTTTTGGTTTACAAACAGCTAAAAATCAAGTTATTGGGAGACTAATGCTCTGTAACAGTGGCTACAAAGAGTTAATAGGTCCATTAACACTCCCTGTAAGCAGACACAGTGCTTTATAAAGCTCTGTGTAGTCTTCTAACCTGTGTTAGTGTGGGAAATTAGTCAAAAATAGGGCTTTCTAGATTAGATTCAAGGATGAATACATGTAGGAAAGATGTAGCAAGATATTTGATAAAGGAATTGCAGAAGTATATGGAGCTATTAGAAGGAGGAGAAAACCAAGAACTGTTTGGGAAAACGGGGAACTAGATGTATAGTCCCCAATGGAGTCACCAATTCTACTATGGAGTAAAATGCATGGTGTATGGAGAATGAAAATACCCTCAAAGGTCTTCCTGGGACTTTCGACAAACTGTAAGATTATCTGCAACCATCAAAAAGTTACATGCATGTTCGTAAACAATAACTAACTATGAAAGTATGAGAGGGAGATTACCTCAAGCCTCCATGGATATTTGTTGGAGAGCACAAATGCAGCTAGGTGGAAGTCCCATGAGCTAGCTCTAGATCAAGTCCTACACATAGAAGAGAAAAGCATAATCACACCATACAACTCTGATAACTAATACATGAATACATAAAGAACATATAATTACATATAACTAAGCTACTCATGCAAATAGTTATTGGACAAACAACTTAATGAATGATAGTACCAACACCACAGAGTGGACAGTACAACTATAGTTCTATACTAATATTGGAAGAGTGATTACAACCATCTGTTACATCAGCCTTCCTCTACCCCTCCAGCTTCTCTCTCTCTCCCTTCTTGCTCACTTCTTATGATATGAGACAATGCTCAATAGTCAAGTATGCTATCCTTTCAAATGCTTTGACCATTATCACCATAGCCCTAGCTTTGCTTATGTAACAATTGAGTTAGGGTTGCCAAGCTCCTCCTTGAGTTCCCTAGAGAAAAAGCAATGAACTTGCCATGCTTTTCAGCGCTTTCCCATTTTCCTCCTTATTTTGGTTTAGAAATCCTCCAAATAGGTCGATTTTGGATGTTTCCTTGCTTTTCTTGAGTAATTTTAGGAACAAATATCTAGATATTTATCAGTAAATTAATTCCTTTGACCCTTAGAACTTCACCATGTTTCACTAACACTATCCCCTTACTAGCAACTTGCGTTAGTAGGGTCACTAACACACCCTTAGGCTTGAAAACAAGCTTTATAAAGTAGGTTGTTAGTGTACAACTAGCGTTAGTGTGAAATCCATGCTTGTGATTGTGGTCTTTGCTTCAGTTATCATGTCTTTCCCCTCTGAGTTGATGAGGAGGTCAATTTTTTGTATAACAGTTGTACCCACTGAATCCATCTAGGAAAGAGAAAAACATTTTCCCTTCCAAGCCATCTAGCACTTCATCGATGAATGGTAGAGGGAAATGTCCTTCTTTGTGGCTTTGTTCAGTTCCTTGTAATTGACACAAATCCTCCACTTACCATTTTTCTTGGGAACTAAAACAAGAGGGGAGACCCACTCACTGTCGAAGATAGGATAAATGAATGTTGCATCTAGAAATTTTTGCAGTTCGTCTTTGACTATATCTTTAAGAGCTGGATTCATCCTCCTTTGGGGTTGTGGGATTGGATTGCAAACTTCCTTGATATAAATATGGTGACTACACACTAAGGGCTGTACTCCCCTCATTTCTTTCTAACTCCAAGCGAAGGCATGTAGATTTCCCTTTATCATGTTGCACAACTTCCCCTCTTGGAGAACAAAAATAGATGGATTGATTTACAAAGTTTTCTCAAGGCTGACTTATATGGTTTTGAAATGGATGGGGTTGGAATCGACCAAGTACAGACCAATTGGATGGTTTTTCTAGGTTTCCTTTACTACTTCTTCTACGGACAATGTACTGGGAGTTGGACTTTGGAGTAGGTGTTCAATCAAATTGTCTTCATCCCATGGTCCTCCTCCCATTGTTTTTTCCAAGGTATACAATTGGGCAGTACAAACTTCATTTTATTCCTTCTCTTCCATTCATAAAGGTAAGTCATGTTGTAGAGATGGTTGAGCAAGATGGTATAGGACTAATTGCTTGGACATATGATCACTCTTGATGGTCGTACTCCAAGATTTGCAGTGGCCAGCCAGGGCCTCCCAAGGATGAGAGGGTAATGAGTAAGCTTAGGCTTAGGCTGGAGAACTAGGAAATCTGTAGACTCCCAAGAGTGAATGGAGATGATCATATCCTCGATAATCCCCTCAGGGGTCACTATGGAGTGGTCTGCAAGTTGTAGGACCATTGTGGTCTTTCTCAATGAACCTTGGAGGTTGAGCTTGAGCATGGTGTCTTTAGTCATCACATTAATGGTAGCCCCAAGATTGATCAAAATGTGTGGGACAATGGTGCCATTGATATGCACATCTACTATAGGGCTTCTAGGTTCCAAATACTTTGGACAGATTACCTACCCCACCATTAAGTCAAACATTTGTCTGATGACATTAATGGTAGGGGAATCTCTTTCTGGCCTCCTTTGATGCTTGAAAAACTTCTCCTTAATCAACTTGTTATAAATAGGTACATCCTTGATGGCTTGGAGAAGCAGAATCTTCACAGATACGTTTTTCAATTCTCCCAGAAGTTGATTCTCTTCTGGCGTAGGCTGGGGTGGTTGAGTTTATCTCTCCGTAAATGGTGGATTTACTTCAAGAATGCTTTCCTCTCTTTCTTCTTCAACCTCCCTAGGTGGAGGTGGAGGTTGATTATCTAGGAGAACTCTGTTATGCTCTTAACCTGCAAATGATACCCAAATACAGAATATGCGAAGAAAAGAGACCCATAATACAAAGTATGCGAATAAAAGATACCCAGAACACAGAAAAGCAATGAATTTATTATTCAGAGAGTAATGTTCACTTGCCTCTTCGAGGGGGCAACCTCCAATAGAGCAGAGCTCGATTACAAAATAAGACACGATGCTCCTCGCAGGGAGTTTCTATCCTTTATATATGACTCCTACGTGCAATACCACGGGCCAATACAAGTAATACCACGGGTCAATACCGTTTATTACTAATACCGTCGGCCCATTTGCAACTAACTGTGGTTCCTTTATTAATTACGAGTTAACCACTTACAATTATTAATATGGGCTTTATTGACTCTTAACTATGACGTGGTCCCATTACATAGATAAGGGGGTTAGGGTGCGACCCTAACATGCCCACCCCCTTAAGACTAGCCTTGTCCTCAAGGCTGAAGCTGCGGGAACTACTGCAGAATAGTGGCTGGTTCCCAAGTTGCATCTTCTGGAGAGGTGTCTTTCCATTTGACGAGGACTTCCTTAATCATGCGGCCGCGCAGTTGCTTGACTCGTGTGTCGAGGACCTATTCCGGTTGAAGCTAGATGGATCCTTCTTCGTCCAATTCTGGGAGACTAGTCTGAATTCTTCAATTGTTCCCAATCACTTTCTTGAGGCATGAGACATGAAAAACTGGATGGATTTTTGTAGTAGGTGGCAAGGCCAACTTGCATGCCACTTCTCCAATGCGTTGAAGTACTTGATAGGGTCCGTAGAATTTGGGAGAGAGTTTCTGACATCCCTTGTCTTTGGGTGATGTTTGCTTGTATGGTTGGAGCCGTAAAAAGACCTGATCCCCTTCTTGAAAGTGGCGCTCTGAGCGATGTTGGTCTACCTGTTGCTTCATGCGGTTCTGAGCTTGATGAAGATTTTCTCTAAGATGGGCGAGCATAGTTGTGCGGTGTTGTAGAAGTTGATCCACTGCTTGGACTTTTGTGCATCCCTTGAGATATGAGGTAGGTGAAGGCGGGATTTGAAGAGGCAGCCACTGTACCCAAAGGTGTTGTTTTTCTGAAGTAAAACACCTAAGGTAGGTTTCTAGACATTTGTTGATGGCTTCAGTTTGACCATCTGTTTGCGGATGGTAGGAAGTACTGAGTTTTAGTTGAGTGCCTTGGATTCTAAAGAGTTCCTGCCAAAAATTGCTAGTGAAGATCGGGTTGCGGTCTGACACAATAGAAATAGGCATGCCATGCAATTTGAAGATCTGGTCCATGAAAGTTTGAGAAACCAAGGTTGGTGTAAACATGTGGGGAAGAGCGCAGAAATGAGCATACTTCGACAATCGATCCACAACCACCATGATGACTAACTTGTTCCCTGATTTTGGAAGACCTGTAATGAAATCCATAGAAACTTCCATCCAAATTGATTCCGGAATGGGCAATGGTTGTAATGTGCCAAGTGTGTTGACGGTTTCCCCTTTGTGGCGTTGACAAACATCTCATTCGGTTATGAAGCTAAGGATGTCCTTTTTCATGCCTATCCAGAAAAATGATCTTCTGGTGCGAGCATACGTCTTCTGAAAGCCCAAATGTCTTGCAATGGGAGATGAGTGCATTTATGCCAAAATGCGACTTTTGAAGGTGGATGCTGGTGATATTACGACTCTATCCTTGTAGCGAAGAATATCCTCCTGCAACGAGTAGCCCTTGTTGGAATTTGGATTTGCCTGCAATTGAGAAATGAGTTGGGAGAGCCCTGGGTGTGAAAACCATTCTTTGCGAGCATCTTCAATCCATTCTGGAATGGAGAGGGAAATAGCTATCAGGGTACTTCCCTCCTCAAATTGGGGAGATAATGCATCTGCTATACTATTGTCTTTCCCTTTCTTGTAAATGATTTCATAATCATATCCCAACATTTTGGCTAGCCATTTATTTTGTTGTGGGGAGGATAGGCGTTGCTCCAAAAAATATTTAAGACTGTGATGATCTGTGCGGATTTGGAAATGTCGCCCCAATAAATAAGGTCGCCAGGTGTTGACTGCATGTAAGATGGCCATCATTTCCTTCTCGTATGTAGATTGGCACTGATTCTTCCCACTAAGTTGCTGGCTTGTGAAGGCCAACGGTCGCCCTTCCTGCATTAAAACCGCGCCAATACCTGTCCCCGAAGCATCACATTCAATGACAAAAGATTTGGTGAATTCAGGTAGTGCTAAAACTAGATTGGAACACATGGCATTTTTTAGAGCTGTAAAGGCCTATTGTGCTTCCTCATTCCAGACGAATGAATTTTTCTTTAGGAGTTGGGTGAGGGGCTTCGCTATGCGACCATAGTTGCAGACAAATTTACGATAATAGCCTGTGAGACCCAAAAATCCGCGTAAGCTCTTCAAGGTCTTAGGTTGAGGCCATTCCTGCATTGCTTGGATCTTTTTGGGGTCCACCTTGACACCCTCACGCCCCATAATGTGGCCCAAATACTCTACCTCTGCCATGCCAAATGAACACTTGGACATCTTGACAAATAATTTATGCTTGCGGAGCAGTTGCAAGAGTAGATCTACATGCTGAAGATGTGTGCCCCAAGTGCAACTATAGATGAGGATGTCATCGAAGAAGACAAGGACAAATTTCCTGAGATACGGCTTGAGAATGTGGTTCATAAGGCTCTGAAAAGTAGAGGGGGCATTACAAAGACCAAATGGCATGACCAGGAATTCATAGTGGCCTTCATGAGTTCTGAAAGCAGTCTTGGGGATGTCGACTTCCTTCATGCGAATCTAGTGGTAGCCTGAGCGAAGATCCAACTTTGTGAAAAATTGAGCCCCATTGAGTTCATCCAGCAAATCATCAATCACGTGGATGGGAAATTTATCTTTGACTGTCAACTTATTGAGGGCCCTGAAGTCAGGACACATCCGCCAGTCCCCATCTTTTTTGAGCACCATGACCACTGGGGATGAGTAAGGATTGATGCTGGGACGAATGACCCCTGCTTCCAAAAGTTCCTTGATGATTTTTTCTATTTTGTTCTTTTGGGTGAATGGATATCTGTATGGGCACACATTTGGGGGTTGGGCCCCTCGAACCAAGGTGATGCTATGATCATGTTCCCCTCACGAGGATGGAAGCCCTTGAGGCTTGTCAAATACCGGCAGATGGTTATTTAAAATATGTTGCATCTCAGGATGAAGTGGCGGCTGCTTGGTTTCGACTCCCTGGATGACATTAAATTGAGCTACCACTCCATGATGGCCCTTTTTTAACAATTTTTCCATCCTATGCGAGCTTATGGTAGAGGGGGATCCCGCTTGGAGTCCTCAGAGGGTATGTGTGTGGTTGTTCTGCTTAAAACTCATATATAACTCCTGGAAATCCATTGTGATTGGCCCAAGAGTGCAGAGCCAGTCAGCGTCGAGGACAATGTAACAACCCCCCATGTGTATGGCAAACATGTGGGGTTTCAACTGATAATCCCCCATTTGAAGTTTGACATTTTCACAACGGCCTTCACATTTCATTATGCCTCCATCTGCAATTTGAACTTGGAAGTTAGAAACTGCTTGGACAAAGAAATGCACTGTTTCTGCGACTTTTTGATGGATAAAATTATGTGTACTTCCACTATCAATCAAGACTACTACTGGGCGATGTTTAATAAACCCTCTGATTTTAAGTGTTTGAGGGGAACAAATCCCTGCCAAGGCATGCAACGAAATAACGGGTTTGTCAGAGACATTGTCCTGTTGGTTGTCGTCCTCTAGCGGCTCAGGTTCCTCAAGTGGAGGATCTTCCTCTGTTGAGTTGTAGTCAGTGGCATCA
>APFE030744602.1:32466-63194 GCA_000404065.3 Pinus taeda
TTTTTTTTTTTTTTTGCTACTAAACGGAGATCCCACCAGCCCTGGAAAGTGCTCTGATAACACTTGTTATGCTCTTAACCTGCAAATGATACCCAAATATAGAATATGCGAAGAAAAGAGACCCTGAATACAGAATATGCAAATAAAAGATACCCAGAACACAGAATAGCAATGAATTTATTATTCAGAGAGTAATGTTCACTTGCCTCTTCGAGGGGCCAACCTCCAATAGAGAAGAGCTCGATTACAAAATAAGACACGATGCTCGTCGCAGGGAGTTTCTATCCTTTATATATGACTCCTACGTGCAATACCACGGGCCAATACCATGTATTATTAATACCATTTATCTAATACTACAACCCATTTGCAACTAACTGTGGTTCCGTTATTAATTGCAGATTAACCACTTACAGTTATTAATATGGGCTTTATTGACTCTTGACTATGACGTGGTCCCATTACATAGATAAGGGGGTTAGGGTGGGACCCTAAAAAACTCTCCCATATCTCAAGTTAATTCCCTGGATCTCCACAGCATAAGCTGGATATGATGTCTCTCCATTGTATACTTGTTGTGCCTATCTGTTGTTCGAGTTCAAAGTTAGTTGGGCATGCATCTGGGGATTTTTTGGTGGAGCAGAGTGTAACAGTTGTGGTTGGGAAGGTGGTGAAGGCAACAAAGCTAGAGCATTGTTGCACTGGGGCATCCACCCCTAGGGCGGTGCATTCCAATAAGGTTGTAGCAGAGTGTATGATTGAAATGACTGGCTGGCTGGCTGGGAATGATATTGAGATGCAGAGGACCAAGGAGGAGGTGTAGACCAGGAAGGATGATCAAGGGGTCCCCAGGAAGGTATGGATTTGGTTTGTTTGGGGTTATAATATGCATGGGATGAACCATCCATGCCCTACTGGTATGGCCTAGGCCCATGAGGTCTATGTTGGTTTATGTAACAGAGATGCTCAATGACCCCTTTAGCTCCTTGATATACAAATTTCACTCCTAGAAAAGAAGGGCACTTGTCCGTATAGTAGCTTTCTTCACAGAATGAGAAGGTTTCAATATAATTCAATGTACATTGATTTGTATGGTGCCTCCTGGTACATCAAGGACAGAAAATGGCCAAGGCTCTCTCGACTTCCTCTTGCTTTCTCCTAATTTTCATCGCGTCCATCTGTAAGGCAATGGTTTTCAGCATCTCACTCTTGAAATCTTCCAACATGTTTCAAATTTCACCCTTGATGGATGAATTGGAAGAGGATGTACTCACCATAAGTTAACTTCCCCTACCCTTTTTCCTAGCTATCTTAGAATGGTTTTTGAAGACAGTCTTGATATCCTCATAGGGTAATTGGTATATATCTCCTCCTTCTAACAAGTGTAGGGTATCCAAAAGGTATTCCCTTACTCCTCTAAGTAGGTTTAGCTTCAGTGACTTAGGGTCAAGTGCACCTGGCCCTTTTGTAACTAAGCTAAAACCTTTCTTCATAATCGTCTAGGGATTCATCATTACCTAAGGTCATCCTAAAAATTTCTTCTTTAGTATCCTTAGACCTACAGTAGTCTTGATACTTATTCTTGAAGGCTTGCTACATTTGAACCCAACTTGTGATTTTATCCCCACGTAAACCCATGAACCAGTGCAACACTACATCCTCGAGGGTAGATGGAAATAATTTCAACATATTCTCATCATTTGTATAGTCATAGGTTCGACATATAACAATAAACTCAAATAGGAAAGTGTTAGGGTCTTCTATGGCCAGTCCATGGAAATGAGGAAGGGAAGAGGGGCTTATATTTTTCATCTTAGTGTCCCCATTGGTTTCCCTGATGGGGAAGGCACCTTCAACTCTCTCTCTATTCCCTCAGTCATATATGTTTTTAGCCATTGGCTCAGTAGGAATGGGTTCTTCTTCTTCCCCTAACGTTCTTCAAATATGTCTGGTTTCTCACCTAAGGATTCCTCCAGTTCACAACCACCGAAGAGGAGGGAAGGTTGGTTGTTGGATGTAGTGGGGGTATTTGGAAAAAGTTTCCCTAAGTTATCACTATTCCTAGGAGGCATGAAAGGAAATGTTTTTGGTTTGGTTTTGTGATTTTTTCAAATTTTGAAAGTGCTTTGGAAAACTGAATTTGCAGATTGAATGAAAACTACTAACTAAATGAAAAACTAATTTCTAAATTGAAATCGAACTTTCAGAATTAAAATTTCGGACTGAATGAGAACTACTGGCTAAACGAAAATATTAGCTACTTGCTTGAAATCTAACTTGCAGAATGGAAAGGGAAGAAAATAATGCAGAATGAAAATAAAACTAAATTACTTTTGCAGAAATGAAACTAATGGTAGAATAGTAGAAACAAGAAGTAGAAGAAAGAAAGATGTAATCACATATTACTCAGACACCTCCCTGGAAATGGCACCAAAAAATGATGAGCACCAATATTGCAGCAAGAATATTGCAACTCCTGGAGCTACCAACTTTACTTTATCAACCTGGGGTTCGTATAAACATGGAGGTGAAAGTGTTGTATACACAAGTAAAAGTGATGGTTCTGCCTTTTGTCACTGTTCAGCTAGCGAGAGACCACTAGGGTTTGGAAGCCAGACTTCTATGGATTCCGAAGAAGCTTGTTTCCTTGATGAAATAAAGAGAAATCTTCTTTAAGAGAGAGATGATCTATTGCAATAATGAAAGAGACTTAAATTCAACGCTAGGACACATCATCTTCTAATTCACTGCTAAGAGATATGCTTTGGAATGATGCTAAATTAACATGTACAAAATGCTACTATCCTAAGAATGGAAACTAAGAGCATCAAACACAACTGCTATGCATGTAAAGGACTGTAATAAATATGTTTTGTCTTTTGATGCTTTTCATGAAAAGTCAAGTGTGAAAACTAATCTCTTTGGGTGATGTGGAAGGTGGTTTAGGGATGTTGATGGATGGATGGGAGGTTCACGAGATGGTTGGAAGGTTTGGGGGACCCTTGGATGACCTTTGGAGGCTTCCTAGAGGTTTTCCCTCAATTAGGCCTCAAAACAGGCCACTACAGGAAAAGCTACAGGATGTACTAGAAACCTACAAGATTCCCTGTATTTCTACAGGATGCAGCCATCAGCAAAAAAAAGGATGTCTGAGGTGATGGAAAGCTTAGGGAAGGTGGTTTATGGGTGGAATGGAGTGAGAAGAGGACTAGGCTCACTTAGAACCCAAAACAAAGTTTAGGAGATGGTTGGATTCGCTCAAAGTTCTCGAGGAAATTTCTATGTAAAATGATGAAATTGGTGAAGCTTTTGATGACAACGAGGAATTCCTATGGATGAATGAAGTTGGAAGGTGGTTGCTTGCTATGAGATCTCTGTCTACTTTTGAAGTGCCTACTCTGCATCAAACATGTGTGATTTCCAAAAAATCATGTAAACAAGAAGAATTCTCATGAACTAGAAGAGAAGAATTTAATGAACTAACTGTCAACCTTATGCATGAAGAAATTGTTGAATAGCATGGACTGATGGATGAGATCTACTGCAATAATGAAGATAGAAGATATGGAAATGAAATCCTACTTTGAAAAACTAATCGAATTCTAGGTTAAGTATGACAAATTCTAAATATCATGAAGGAAATGGAAATTTGTCTTTTTGGGCTACACAAGGGTCTTTTCCTCAAATCATGATCCTAGATGGAAGAAGTGAGGACAATACACCTATTGACAGATTTGTGAAGCCTCTTTTATCCCTTCTAGCCTACTACTAATGTAAGGTGTTGGGCATGGAATCCCCCCACAACATGTTTTGGGGCTCAAATCCCAAATTTTGGTCAAATGTATTGTAAGACTCCACGAATTGCGGGCACATAGAGTGAAGTATAGGTTAAGTCATCGGGACATCCACCCTAAGTATTGTAATGTATGTAACATCATGACTGCCTACCCATGGTCTGCGGACGATGGGATTGTATAAATAGAGTGAGGCTTATGAGTAAAGAGAGTGAATTGGAGAGATGAATATGAATGGTTGGAGCATATAGTAAGAGACTAAGTGTATTTGGTCATAGTAATAGAAAGAGTCTCTACAACTGAGTGTACAGAGGCCTAGTAGAGTCCGCAACTGGGTGCATGGATCCCTGTAGCTAAGTGTGGAGGGTGGTTTTGAGGCTGTAATCTTGAATGAAGAATAATAAATAGAAGTTGATTCTAATTTCTTACATCTGCTTGTGTATTTCCTTCATTACATTTATAATGTTTTGTTTGTCATGCACATGTATATGATTGCTGGATTTATTGTTAATTATCACTATTCTTGCACAGATAAGTTAAGTAATCAGGTAATAATAGATTAAATAGGAAGGAACTTGGGGTATAATATGGATCACACCTGAGGTAGGGGTGCGAGAAGGCAACATCATAGGTCGCGAGGGACTAATAGGTGCGCATAGCAACGTGCACACAGGGTAAAGCTGTGAACCGACAGAAGATCATCAAACATCCCCAGGGTGCGGAAGCCTGGTTCTAACACCCTCCCATACTACTTTGCGTGAGACCTCAATCCATGCTCTATAAATTGTTGTTGAAAGGGCCAGTAGTACCAGGATTTGTTTTGCTAAATCACCCCTGAACCTAGGTCAGGGCCATACAAGCAAACAAATGGTTCCATTGCCAGGACCGAGATCTACATAAGGGATGTCTGATGTCATGCCACTGGAATCCAACAAAGAAAGAAATTGAAGAGTGGTTGGAAAAGAAGATTCACGAGTTCGTGGCGCAAGAAAACAGAAATTTGTGAGTATCTAAGGAAGAGTGGTTGGAGTGCTACTTGTATACCAAAATCCACAAAATTTTCTTTGCATCCTTTCCTTAAGAGTTGTATGAGTGGATCACGAAACTAGTAGATAGTCAGGGAAGGTGTAGGATTGGAAAACCAATCGCGTGGACTTTGGAATTAGTGTGTAGACTAGAAGCATCAGGAGATAAGATCACGCGAGATATGGACCATTGGCTCGACCAGATTATAGGAGGATTTATCACTGAGTTCTTGGTAGACATTACTGTCAGCTATAGTGAGGCGAAGTGACATTTCCTCAAGGGACCACGAGGTAAGTATATTAAATATTTGAACACTTGGATTAAGATGCTATTGTGTGAAAGGAGGGTTATGTGAATAAATCAATGTTTGGAGCTACGTGAAGTGGGATGATCTACAGAAGCGGAGGTAGTGAAGAATTAGAAACCAGTCCCTTAATTTCAGCCTCACGGGAAAGCGAGAAAGAGCTCGTCAAAGTTTCTTTCAGGAGTGCGGTTACTTTGATAAGGTAGCGCATTCCACGTTTACCACCTCCACCCACACCACCACCCACCTCACCCTCTTCACCTCGATTTGCACCCACCCCACTTCCACCACCACCAAATTTCAGTATGGCGAGTGCGATCGAACTACCGATATTTAGAGGAATGGGGAATGAAGATTCGAACCAATTCTGGTTGGTGGTAAGAGTAGTATGGGAAGCACAAGGTGTCATGGAAGACAATATCAAGAAGGATATGCTAGTTAGCGCACTGTAGGATTGTGCCTTAACATGGTACATCAAGCATTCTAATGACCATCCAAATGGAGGAATCGCAGAAATTCGAGCCACGTTGAATAGGGAATTTAGCAGGCCAAAGTAAAAAACACAATCAATCATCGGGTTTAAGGAGATCATTATGCTCCCAGGAAAGATCCCCTAGGATCTAGACCAAAGGCTGAAGAGTATGATTCATGAAGCCAATATGACTTTGACAGATGGATAGCACCACACATGGTTTGTAGCGTCACTTACGCCGCACTTAAGCATGACGCTATCACAACAAAAGCTTTCCACCCAGGCCAAAGCTTTGGAGATGGCCATGAGATTACATGAGACCCTTATACAACACCCTTGGTTGGGAGTCCAGCAAATCCCTGCGTAACTGCAGAGTCTATGTTTGGAGATGTGTAGTTTGAAACAGGACAGGACACCTCGGTGAGATGTGTGTGAGGAGGTATCGTGCATAAAATGCAAAGGCCAAGGGAATGATAAGGACCACTGTCCAATATTTGTGAATTACTTAGTTGGAGGGGGGCCGATGCTATTAATACTTGAGGCACAGGCCAGACCAAGCATGGCACCTGCATTATGGTGTGCGATTTGTCAAATAGGAGGAAAACACACTACAGATAATTGTCACCTATTGCCGAAGTATACGCAAACATCCCAGCAATTGTTTTGTAAATTTTGCAGGTTGGTAGGTCATGATGATCACACTTGCAGCAGCTACGAACTAATGATGGATTAGACTCCTGCCTAAAGGGTGAAGGCAGAAACGTGAGCCCTTAACCCAAATGCAGGGTGGCGCGTGCTAGATTTCAACGGCGCGGTCAAGGTCGAGGTGGAATGGGACTAGGAAGGGGTCACAGACAACTAATTTGTTACAATTGCGGAGGGCTATGGCACTATTCTAGTGATTTTAAAAACCCAACAAGGACATCATGTTTATACAGTACTCAGTTTGATCATGAGGTAGAAGACTTCCCTTCGCTGATAGCGAGGATGCATGAAAAAGGGGTACTACAGCCCCCTCTGACTCATAATTTGTAGATGATGAGATCTGAGCCACGCAAAGAAGACCCAAATGTAAACATGATGCTCAGGAGTGGTATGACCATGGGTTATGAAAAATGGAAGCAACTAGAAGAAAGTATGTCGGTTCGCAAGGCTGCTACAAAAGAACCTAAATTTGATTTAGAACACGCAAAGGAGACATTCATGGAAGCTAAGAAGAGCTTCACAGAGGCCTCCACATCAGGTAGTAAGGATAAACTAGAACGAGGGATGGATCCTTTAATGCTCACTACCTTTATGGAGACATGCATGAAACTGTTGCGTGACAACAAGGTAGTGAAAGGAATACAGGATCTTATTACCAGGTGTTGGGGTCAGGAGAGACGTGCATGGTCCAGAAAATTGGAAAGCATGCATTGCGTACGTGAAGGGGAAATGTGGTTGATTGTGCAAATCAGCAAGTATGAAATGGATCAGGTAATCTTGGATCCGGGATGGACACGAATGTACTACCCAAATAAATAGGGGAATACACGGGAAGACCCGCGCTATAGTGGTCTCCTATATAGTTGCGAATGGAGAACCAACATAATATTTTTTCCATGGGAATATTGCAAGGGGTAACAATAGATATTAAAGGTGCGAGCACGTAGGCAGAGTTTGAAGTGATAGATATTGTTGATGACAGTAATCCCTATCCCGCACTACTAGGAATAGACTTGGACATCGATATGAAAGAAGTCATAAATCTAAAGAAGCGAAAAATTATTTTTGACAGAAAGTCACTACGTGTAGTAGTACTACTACATCCAGCCGAAGGAGTACGATACACTGAACCTATACGTGACGGGATAGTGATGACTATATCGATTGTATTTACAAGATAACTACGCAATAGGATTGGGTGAATCTGACTATAGATGGAAGAATTTTGTTGGAGCATGAAAGCTCCTGCACTTCATATTCAGATGAAGAAGTAGAGAAATGGAAAAATTGGCTGCACAAAGTAACAATTCTTAATTGTAACATGATGGTTAGATCACTATACTATGTGACAACAGGAGCAAGGGAGCTACCGACTTATGATGGGTTAACAATGGTGGATGAATTCCTAAGAAAACGTGAAAGTGCAGTATGAGAATAGCAGTGGTTCGATGCTCTAAATTGGGGACTACGTGCAATGACCATACGGTGGTGGGTTATGCATCAGAGAAACTTTGAGGACTACTGGAGATCCAGAAGGATGATGTGCCTAAGATTTGAAAAAAACCAGCTTTGAACGTGACCTAGTTAGTAGAGGCAGAATAGCTTGCGCACCCACCTTTCTCGATGGATACAGACATATGCTGAATAGCCCGCACAAGTGCACACAACCCCTAGAATAGAGAATAAAAACAAACCGTAGCAGCAGGAAAGGCGATGTGCACTACCAATTATCCACAAAGAGGCATTCGATAGGGTGTGTGAACTACTAAACAAGGTTCACCAGGCGAGATGAACTGATTGGGACCTACATGTGCTAGCAGTTCATTGGGCCTATAGGACCATGTGAGAAACCCTGATGGCGGAAATGATGCCAAAGGTGTGGAACAGAGTAGAGACCATAATTTTAGAAGAGAATGTAAAGAGGAATCCACACGTAATAGCTCCCGCAGTTGTGATAGTGCGCAAAGACCAGGATGAAGAAATCACATAGCTATGCGAGGTCGAACACATAAGGATTCAGGAAGCCACTCATCGAGGGAACCTTAGACTTTGTGAATTGGAAAAGGACTTGGTACAATTGAGGAAGAAAAGCATTTCGATGGACATTGAGATCAAGAGGCTAGAAAATGAGATCACTCAAACATATCTCATTGATAAACCAAGGATGACAAGGCAAGACGCAGATGATCATACCACTACATTAGTAGATTGTTACTAAAAATTTATGACTTTGCTTCCATGGCTACGACCGCACCTCACCAAATTCATTATCTAGGGGAGCACACTAAATATGGTAGAACACCCGGCGCCAACTGTTGCGAGGGCAATTGGGTAGTTCCCGTAGACTATACTGGAAGGAGAATTCAAGTCTCACACAGGTGGTGTGGCCACTTGACTAGCCGTATGAAGCATAGTCTCAATGATCTAGGTAGTTGAAATAGAGAGCGAGACTCTAAAAGAGTGTGTTTGAGAGCTGCGCGATAAGGGAGATGCACGCAGAATTAGCATGTCACAAGTTTCATGCCTGTGCACGTGGGGCTGCGCTGCCGCGTGGATAGGCTGGGAAGTGACTGTTAGTGTCACTGTTCATGACAGGATGTCCAATTTAAGGCAAAAGGGAGCGGGCAGCGAGCATTTAAGACATGAATTAAGGGAAAGATTTGGGAAAATCTACCGCCAAGAAAGCATTAATGACCTAGAATTGGGGGGAACGGTAAAATTTGAATTCATGAGTTGCTATAAAATACTAGGGGCTAGCCACAGGGAAACACTTGTTCACTTGAGATTTGAACAATTTATTAGAGCCTAGAGTGTCTAGCACCGACCGATATTTGAGCCTTGAAGTTCGCGAATGACCACATACCATTCAAATAAGATGGCAACTACTAGGACAGGTGTGGGCTCTGTAGAAAGAACCGTCGATGAGGTCACACAGAACCCCATGGTACATGATGTCCCCAAAGATGTTTGGGAAATGTTGAAAATCCCGGAATCACCTCAGACGCTGAGGCAGAAAAAATATAAGCATGCAGTGGGACCAGTCCGTATGTCGCCATGGAATCCACGGTTCGGTAAGCTCTCAATGGAAGAAAAGGGAAAGGTTGTCACCACTAAGATAGATGACAAGGAGGAGGACCTACAGGCTCTTGTCGATGAGATAGAGGAAATAGAGGACATGGAAGAGGACATCCTACTGGTGCGCTTTGCAACGAAATTGCTTGAGTACATCCCTCTACGAAAAGAGACTACTAAGATACCAAAGGGTCTTGATGCCACCAAAACCACACTCTAGACCCCGCTCCTCCCTGACGAAATTGTGTTTAAAGGCTTGCACTTGGGCTGTGTGCCCATAATGAAGTTTTAATATTGGGACCTCGGAGACAGTGGGAAGTTCTAAAACTTAGAGACGGAGAGCCTCATGAAGCAGAGCACGGAGGGGCCAGTCACAACATTATAGATGCGAAAATGGTTGCACAGTGTGGAGAAGGCTGGATTGCTTCATTTTTTGTGGATCCCACACTTCCACTACGCACCCGTCACTATTTTCGTCATCAGACAGCTACTGTGCCTGGTGCATGATAGGTACTTATGGCTAGAGAAGCCTATTCCCATCACGGTGGATCTCATCCATAGAATTTCTTGGCTTCCCTATAAAGGAAAGGACCCTACAACAATAGCAGGAAAAAGTGGCAATTTGGCTCTCATGGAAGCCATGAATAAGAAATACAAGCTCGAGAAGAAAAAGAGGGGTTACACAATCAGTAGCATCAAAGATAAGGGGGTGCGCATAGCCACCCAAATCTTGGCTGGGAAGGTAATGAGAAAATGTCGTGGAGATGAAGGACCAGCACTGGTAGTTATGTTGGTTGAATAATGCACAAAGGGGGTCCAATTCGACTAGGTCAAGTTCCTCTCTGAGGAATTCTTGACCAACTGTAAAGAAGCCTAGGAGTAGGGTAAGACCTTCCACTACGCATGGTTTCTCTTCTCCATTCAGCTGTTAGTGGGAGAACTACCAGAGGACAGTCAGTTCCTGAGCATCGAATATGATATACCAGAGGCCACAAAATAGACATCGCTCTAGGCTACCAAGGACGTGAAGCGAATTCGCAAGACAAAGATCTTCTGGGTGCTCATGGAGGCGAGCATTTAGATTTAGATTAATAGGAGGCCATACCTGTCCCCCATAGTTTACGACAGTCTATGGAGCTTTGCAGACTTGAAGGCAGACACACACAACATCTACATCAATGCGCAAAATGATCAGGCACAACAGTGGACCAAGCTCCCCTTCATCGCCATTGATGATGCAATTTTTTCAGTGTTAGAATCATGGCCTCCCAAGTGGCACACCCCAGATTTGGTGGAGCTATATAGGACATCAACCTAGGGAAGAAAGGATGAGACCAAAAAGAGGTGCAATGAAAAAGTGGTAGCAGAGATAAGGGTAGTCCGTGAGGACTGTACCAGTATGTTGGACCAAGCCTTTGGAGTCCTCACATCCCTGCAGGAGGACCCCAACATACAACACCTGGAAACAGAGGCGCACAAGCTTCAGGAGCAATACAATAATGTAAGGGGAACTGTGCAGATAGTCATCCTCACTCAATGGCTCATGAAGATGCAACAAACAAGGGCACTGAAAGAGTAGGTGGATGCTGCATGATAGAAAGAGGCACTTCTCAAAGAGCACATCTAGCCATGGATTAATGAGGCCTTCACAATTACGAGAGATATCGAGGGAAAGATTGCACAGATGTAGGGGCTCTACATGCTAAGGAAGGGATTTGATCCTCACAAAGAAGCATTAGAAGAGCACATTCGGCAGGTCTAGCAAACCACAAAACAATGCGTCGCAGACCTCCGAGCAATACGGGACAAGTTGGAGGGACTCCATGACAAGATCACTGCACTGACTGAGTGACTCAGGGACGAGTCATGATGATTGTGTTGGGGGCCTGTTGGGCACAAAATCGCCCCACAACATGTTTTGGGGCTCAAAGCCCAAGTTTGATCAAATGTATTATAAGACTCCACGAATTACGAGTGCGGTGTACGAAGTATAGGTTGAGTCATAGGGTTTTCTTCCCTAAGTATTGTAATGTAAGGTAATGTCGCATCAGCCTACCCATGGTCCACAGACCATGGGATTGTATAAATAGAGCAAGGCTCTAAGTGTAAAGAGAGTGAATTGGAGAGATGAATATGAATGGTTGGAGCATAGAGTAAGAGCCTAACTGTATTGGGTCGTAGTAGTAGAAAGAGGCTCTGTAGCTAAGTGCGCAGAGGCCTAGTAGAGTCCACAACTAAGTGCATGGACCCCTGTAGTTGAGTGCGCACGATAATGTTGAGTCTGTAATATTCAACAAAGAATAATAAAGAGAAGTTGATTCCAATTTCTGTGCATCTTCTTGTGTATTGCCTTCTTTACATTTATACTGTTTTGTTTTTCACATGCACTTATATGATTGCTAGATATATTGTTAATTATCATTAGTCTTGATAGATAAGTTAAGTAATCGGGTAATAACAAATTGAATTGCAAGGAACTTGGGTATAATATGGATCACACCCCAAGTAGGGTTGTGCAAAGGCAACATCATAGGTCGCGAGGGACTAAGAGGTGCACATAGTGATGTACGGCCAGGGTCAAACTGCAGACTGGCAGAAGCTCATTAGACATCCCTAGGGTGCGAAAACCAGGTTCTAGCACCCTCCCATACTACTTCGGGCGAGACCTCAGTCTGCACTCCACAGATGGGATTTGTTTGGCTAAATCATCTCTGAACCTGGGTCAGGCCCATACAAGCCAACATAAGGCACAAATGTAAGCAAGCTAATAAATATTTAATCAAATCTACACTACTTGCAATGAAATACTTCTAACAATAGTTTAGCCATGAATCTATGAAACTAAAATAAGCATAAAGATACCAAAAGAGGAGCCTTTGCTACTAGGGTTGGGCCCTTACCCAAGAGCTTCAACCCTCTCAATTAACTCATTACTAAATCAAGAACAAACTCATTCTTATTGCCAATTTTTTTTTTTACATAAAAAGGCCTTCCACAAGTCTGGAGCTCGAAAATAGCTAGAGTTTTACAACAAAAATTTGAATCCTAATGAGGCTCTAGGCCTCTCTACTTATACAACTAAATTCTCCAATGACTTCCTTAAATTTATGGACGCTTCACTCCCAAACTTGAGATGAACTATTCTTTGACTATCACTTACTCGACTACCTTCTAATCTTCATGGCTTTGCTGCTTGCACTTCGAGATGGTGGGACTAATGAAGGAATATTAAAATGGGGAAGGAGTAAATGAGGAGGATTTACCTCCTACAATCTCTGTCCCTTGTCCCTTTCGAGTTTCAAACCTTATTCTTTGCCAAAATTCCTTGATTTTCTCTTCCAGGCCTGCATTCAATGCATATTAGTCCACTAGACATAATATCTCACTTTAACTCATCTCATTAAACAAAATATAATCAAAACATGTAATACGTTGGGAGAAAAGTTGGTTTGACTAAGCTAGGCGGGGAATTAAGGCCCATATAATTACCTAATGATGAGGCTCATCACAGGGCTAAGGAGGTACAAAGGATGTTGGAAAGAGATGAAAATGAGCCCCTTTACATCAGAGCAGAACAGGTAAATTGAATGGCTGTCATTAGCACCCACAACATCATCACCAATGATCCCTAGTGTTATGAATAATTTGGTATCTACGGATAAATAATCCTTCCCTAGATAAGTATCTATATCTAGAACAATAGATTAAATCACTTTAACGTTTTTCTATAAACAACAAATAAGACAAAGAGAATGAGAGGACCTACTTGTACTTTCGCTTTCCTCTTGTCTCCTTTGTATCAATCCCGTCACTCCTTCTCGTACTTAACACACTTGAGAAGTACCTGTAAACATCAATAGAAGAAAAAGAACCAACTGAAACAAAACATCTATTGATTACAAGTGAATGGAATCAGATACATTCACACGTATAAGAATCACATATCAAGATAAGCATATGGAAAAAGGTGCAAATACTTTATTAAATAGAAGGAAGAATTAAAACCATGAAGCCTGATTTGAAGTCACTCCTCCATCTTTGGTTCCATCCACATCACATCATAAGGATGACAATCTAGTAGCATAATGACACTTCCAATAGTATCAATTCTCAAACTAACATTATGTCCTTACAATTCATCAAAGTCTAACCCTTGATCACTTAGATGAGTGCTAAATTTATAGGAAAATGAAGGAGAGTTTGTCATCAATGAGGGTATGGAATGGGCTTCCATACTTAGAATTAGTTCCATGGAGGAAGGGATGAGAGGATGGGATGTATCTTAACTCATTCGTCATCCATTTGTTAGCTCATAGGAGATGATAAGTGTGGGAATCTTCTAGAAGGTTCCAGAATATAATAATATTCCCAAACCTTGTGTGAATTCCGCTCAAACTCACCCAACCTAGGTCAAAGACGACCTAAGTGCTCTGTAGAGCACCTTGGCATGGACTTAACTGCTCTGTAGCACAGCCTTGCATGAGCCTACCTGCGCTGATCCCTCTAGAGGTCATTTCAGGATGTCTTCAGGTCATGAAACTATCTGGGAAGGAGGCATTCAAAAGGTTGACTTGTTTAGGGAATGTAGCAACTGAAATTAGGGTTTGATGAGCGCTAAAACACTGATCTGGATGATGGGAGTGATGTACCCAAATGCATTTGTAATGACTACCCCCTAAAGCATGAAGTCAAAAATGTAATGTCGAGTGAAATGCTTTACGATGTGATGAGGAAGTTCGGAAGTGGTTGGTGACCTGCATCTATTACAATAAATAATATCACGATATTTTGATTTTTTCTCATGAATCACTAAGGGAAGGCATACCCACACTTAGCATATACTCTTTCATTACAAGTACATAGACAGCTTTCTATAGATATAGACCCATGATCCGAATGACCATCAATGTAAAGCCATTGTACATATGATTTAGTGCTCCTGAAATCGTAGCCTGGATGGATGAAACTAGATCCGGGGTCTTCTATCTCATTCAATCATTAATTCAAGTACAAGTCTAACCATGTGAATATGTGATCTGAAGTCAAACATGGGAAGACATCGTCTAATAACCAACCAATGATGTACGCCATTAACAGACACAAGAGAAATCATCAATATTGATAATGATTCTCAAGGTATTGCAGTACATTCTACATGGTGTGAATGGATGATTTGATGTCGAACATAATACAAAGTCTTTTGGTCGAAGGCTAGTAATTTCAACCTATTGTCGAAAGTGAGAAACTTGCCATTGATGCATGCAAGCCTCAAGGTACTGAAAGGGTGTTTCTAAGTCAACTTCATGGATAATGAGCTGATGCTGACAAGAAGTGACTCATCACAGGAGGGCCTTGATGTATCCCACATCAACAGCATGAAATGAGTGTAATGATTTTGGAGATGGAGTTTGATTGACGACACAAGGTTCAGGAATGGTGGTCATGAAAATGAAGGTTTACGGTATTGCAAAGGATGAATTTTAACTAAATGACTTCTCTTGAACATGTTGGCAATGCTGCAATGAATTGGTAACATTGACCCAAAACAAAGTGATGGATGGTATGATAGACCAATGGAATGAAAACCATCAAGTTGATAACCCAACTGAAATAGTCACGGTGGTGAAGTGAAAGTGTCATGTTCGAGTGACCTGCTACTAATAGTGGTTTACCCCTTTTTCCATTTTCCCTAGTCATTGTGGACCAATACCTCTTTATTGTTATCAAGCTTCATGAAGACAACATATGCTTGTTTTATAATTCCACCCTTCAGGTGAATCCATCGCTATGTGATGTTTTAACAAGTGTAGCGAAGGTGAAACTGGGTCTTGTCTTGATCGACAAGTTTGTTGCTATTTCATGTTTTAATGAGTTTAACGACAAATATAACTCGTTCCTTTTCATTTTTAGAGAGTTTGAACAGGGACGAAAAGAAAACTCCACAAGTTATTTTTCGTAGATTTACCTCTCAAGCCCAAAAATTGTAAAACAATATGAGAGAGATCCTATTGACCATGTTCAGTCGATGTATTCCTTTTTCGTAAATAACCTATCTTAGCCCAAAAAAGGGTTAAACTGATACTGAGGAGATGTCATTTCTAACCCATTAACAAGATGAAAAGGACAAACGCTTAGAAATAGTTTCATATTTAGAGAGTCCGAAAATATCTTAAATAGGACTCCAAGGGGGTTCCTTTTTCGATGTTTAACAAAGCTCGAAAAGGAGATAAAAGTATGCTTTGTGGTCAAAGATGAAATTTACAATCAAGCATGTCAAATTCTATAGTTAGCTGTAAAACTTGCTCACAACAATAGAAAATGAATTAAACATAACTATTTCATGAGTAAAAATAGGCAAACACTAAAGTGTATTCGATTAATGGACATGAAATAAACATAAAACAAGTATTTACCATGTCATTTTTACCATTTTATATTTACCATTCAGTTTTGTGCTTTAGGCTAATTTTTTACCTCACACTTTAGTAGCTGATTGCGAGAGATTCTATGGACCATTTCTCATGCCTTCCAGACCACATAGGAGATCTACTCCTCCTCTTTCTTTTTATGTCATTCTTTTACTGTTTCAAGCAAGTTTTAGGGTTTTTTTGGGCCTCTGGGGTTAGATTTTTTCGCCCTGGGATTAGTGCAGGCTTGCATGTCAAAAATTGTGCTGAAGAGAACCCAGATAGAAGGTTGTATGCTTTGCAATGCATTGTCTCCTTGCCTGGGCTGCGCTGGGTGAGTTTCCGAAATTTGTTTCACCTGTCTACAACAAAATTTGTCCTGTTTTTTGCATGGAAAGAATCCTAATTAAGCTTATGGTTTGATTGCAGGCCTTCATTGGATTAGAATGACTATTACTTGGTGAGAAAGAGAGCATGAAGAACAAGACATGATTGCACTAAATAATCCAGGTATAGTTGAGGCCCTCAGAAACTATGGGTTGCTTAAATACTTCAAGTTGTCCAGAATGAGGCAAAAAATAGAACTATTGCAGTTCCTAGTTCATGCATGGGATCCGACACATCAGGATATTCACATAGGGGACAAATTGGTGCCTATTCTGATCAATGATGTTTACTTTCTTACCAGACTGTCGAGGTGAGGTGCCCCCATCTCACTTTCAGGATTTGCCTGTGAAGGTGAATCAATGAGAGATTATATTCAACAGTTTTGTCAGCCAGTTACACGGCCTAGAAAGGATGAGAATATAAACATCAGGGATGTAAGTGATTTTCTGTTGAGTACTATCCTCTTCACAATTACAAAATTGGTTGGCAGTGAGACACTTCATCTGGTGAATAGATATTATATGCAGCATGCACTAGAGTGTCTTGAGCCAAAAATATTCAACTGGTGTGAGGCCGTGCTTTCGTGATTGAAAGAGAAACTCACCAAGCTAAAAAGTGGTAAGACGAATAATTTTAGTTATGTTTCAATCTTAATTGTTTTTTCCTTAGAAAGAATTCCATTGACGCAACCACAACATGTAACACTGGGTGTAGCTGATCCTAAAGATCCACGGATGCAGAGTTGGGTCAAATTGATGGCTAGACATGCAGGTCAGTCAAGAATCATTTCTTCCACTGCATTCTTCAGTTGGCTCGATCGACAACACATTGTATTCGAGGATCATCCATACTTAGGGATTGGTTTTCATGGAGATACAGATTTGATTTTACCGGTGGGCGGTCAATGCAGTGATATAATTGAATTTCTATCCAAAATGGTTTTTAATTTTTCAAGTTTCTACATGTTTTTGTGTTTTGATGTGCCAAGATTAAAATAAAATCATTCTCATGCATGCAGATGTGGGTACTATTCGACCTATGAATCACCAACAGGAGGCAAGTGGGCTAGAAAGGAGAAACATTGGGAGAGCGGTCCTCCAGGATTTGGATTTGGCCGAGACCTTGGCAGAGTTGTAGGATCATGTGGAGGGATTAGCCCTTGGTATTACAGATGTCCAGATCGAGGAGTTACCTATGAGGCTGCAACACCATACTATTGGTGTTCCAAGCCATTGGATGCTACTCTTGTACATGATAACTCAGGTTGTGACCTGTTATCATGAGCATTACTAGGTATACTTAGGATGTTTTTGCATGAATTTTTAGTTTTTAGGTGAGATGACCAAACATGTCTTGGATAAAAAATTTGTAAAACCTTTTAAAACATCCATCTATTTCACCTTTAGAGTTTTTATATGTATGGCTATATGCAACCCTATTCAACTAATGATTTGAATTGAAAATTACTTTTACATGTGTTGCAAATGTCAATTTAACACATAGTTTGCTAATGAGTTGGTTAATGTATTAAAGCTTCTAGAAATATGTTGATATTGAATGTGCTTAAAACCTCCTTCCAAAAGATGAACTCTAAGGAACATACGAAGAATTTTTGGATTTCGAACAGTATAAATGTTTGTTAGTTGTAGTACAGTGAGTTGTCAATCTAGCCTAATGATGATTCGGTGGATGCGAAGTGAAATAGTGTCAGAGGGAAGTTCGATCAATGTGCTATACTCAATGATATTGTTTGTCAATCAACTGATACAAATTCCTTGAAAACTCACTAACACGCCACTTGGAGAAAAAATGGCCCATGCTGCAGAAGATAGGTTATGCATACTATGACTAGCACCATCGGTGTAACTAACAAATGGTTCCAAAGGTTTTGACATCTGCAACAATGCAAAGCGGATTACTTAACCTCATAAAAAACTATATAAGACACATTGACACACACACATGCAATTAAAGCGTATATATAGTGGTTTTTACTACACTCAATTAAGAATAGTAAGGTTTGAGATACAACCTATTTTGGGGCTGTGACAATGAAATTCCATCATAATCCATTAACTTGTAGGCTCCTTTTTCCAAAACACACTTGAAAATATAACGACCCATCCAAAGCGGTTCAAGTTTTCCTGCTCCAACTTTATCAGCTTCCTGATCGTAAAACAAGAACAGGTCTCCTTATGAGAAAAGGCGAGGCTTGACATTGATATCATATTGTGCCTTGATTCATTCCTTGTGTGATTCGTTAGCCAATGCGACTTAATGACAGGTTTCATCCAGATGGATAAGTTCCAATAAATGTGCTTCTTCTTCAGAAGTGTCATGTAATAGGTCAATCACATGTTTGAGAGATGAAATTTTGCATTGTATCAGCAAGATTGCCTCTAGACCATACACCAATTGAAAGGGTGTGAATCGAGTTGCATTTCTCACTGAGGTTGGATATGCTCACAAGGAAAAGTACATGATTAAATGCCAGTTTCATTTATGAAACCCTATCATTCTTTGAAGCATTCACTTCAGGACTTTGTTAATAGCCTAAACTTATCCATTATCTTGCGGGTAATATGGAGTAGAACTATCATGTGAAAGTTTTAACTTGGTAGTTAACACACTCATCATGTGATTACGAAAATGCGACCCATGATCTAGAACTATAGCGAGTGGTACACTAAACCAAGCAACCATGTGGTTGAAGAAGAAAAGAGCAGCCATTTCACCATTGTTGTTTAATGTTGGCATCACCTCGGCCCATTTCATAATGTAACCATGCCCCCATCCGAGGTGGGGTTACATGTCATGAAGTCAATTCCCCATTTGCTGAATGGTCCAATAGCGACGACACGATGCAATGGCGCAGGTGGTAATCTAGCTTTCTGGTCATAGATCTGGCATGCGTGACAAATTCTGATGACAATTATGCAATCTTCGAATATACTAGGCCAGAAGTAAGTAGCACAGAAAATTCTCTACGTGGTAGCATAACCAAATAAGTGTCCACCACAAGCACCTGAATGACAATCATTCAAAACTTTCTCGGCTTCCTCATGAGTGAGGCACCTTCATAAAATTGTATCGATACCATGATGGTAAAGAGTGTCACCAATGATCAAATAATCTTTGGCTAGGTATCAGATACATTATTGTTCCAAGCGAGAGGTATCTGGCTAAAAAGTTTGTGTCTGAAGATAAATTTGTATATCTCCATACGACATGTCGGATGATGAAATTAGGAATAGAGGCTCATCTAGAATTGATGGTTCTGATGATGAATCAATAGAAGTCGAGGGAAGGTGATAAAGTAGCTCGACGAAAACTAGAGATTTCTTTGATTTGGATTTGATGAATTCCAAATCAAACTGCTACAAAATGACTATCCATTTTGAGTATTCCCCCCCAAAAAATTGATTTGACAAAGTATATGTCATAGGGTTGCAATCCGAAATGACAGTGGTCTTCTAGAGGAGGATATAGTGGCAAAATATGTGTACGGCTTGAATAACTTCCAAAGCTAGTTTCTTGACATAAGAGTACATACTTTCTGTATCATTGAGATTGCGGCTCAAATAATATATCGAATTTTCAACCCCATCTTCCTCTTCGACTAAAACCATTCCAATGGTTGTGCTTGCAGTGGTGAGATACGGGAAATAGTCATTTCGATAATTCGAGGATACATTAATGAGGCTCTAATCAAGGTATCTTTAAGAGAATCAAAGGAAGCTTGCACAACATGACCCCAATGGAAGGGCATCTCCTCTCCAATAAACAAGTAAATGCTTTAGCCAATTCAACATAATTCAGAATGAACCTCCTCAGAAATTTAGCCTTTCCTTGGAGTCTGTGTAACTGTAGTAGATTTGAAGGTGGACACAAATCAAGGATTTGCTAAACCTTAAGTGGATCGAGTCGAATTCCCTCCTTAGACACTACAAAACCAAGCAAACGACTAGAACCAATACAAAACACAATTTTTTATGGATTGAGTCATATTTTGTAGTGTCCACACCGTAAAAATATATGTCTTAAATGTTGTGGGTGATCAATCCGCTTTCATTAATGAGCAGCTAAATCATCAAGGTAAGGTTGAAAAATATGCTTGATGTCATGGAAGGCATAATTCATTTCCCTCTAAAATTTTTCCCCTACGTTCTTCAAACCAAATGGGAGCTTTCGATAAGGGAATGCACCACATTGACAAATAAAAGTAGTTTTAGATTGGTTCTCTCGGTAGATATTGATTTAATTGTAGCTAGAAAATCCACACATAAACAAAATACTTCACATCCAGCGCATTCATCAATAATCTGGTCGATAAAGAGAGTGGTATAATTGTCTTTTGGACAAGCCTAATTTACATCCCTATAATCGACGCACACTTGTATTGTCCCTTGTTTCTTCATGATAAGAATAATATTGGAAACCCAGTTAGTAAGGGGAACATGGTAAATGAAACCAGCATGCAAAAGGTTTTCAACTTCTGCCTTAATCGCAACAAATTTTTTTGGATGAATAGGTCAGAGGCAATGTTGTATTGGTTTGACATTAGGATACATTTTGATTTCATGTTCAACAATACTAGAGTCTATACTTGGAATCTCCTCATATGACCATGAAAATATATCTTGAAATTCATGAAAGAAAGCACAATAGATATCAAGTTTTGATGGAGAAAAATATTTACCAACATAAATGTTTTCTACAACATTAGATTTTCTCGAAATATTGATAGAAATTGACTCTTCAATATTTGATAGGTTTCATTCGGAATCTATTGTATCTATGAAAACAGAATTCGAAAGGAAATCGACAACTGAAGGGTGATTAAATTCATTTGAATATTATTTGATGTGATCTGGAATATGGGAACGATGATGATAATCTTCCCATGGTTCTCCTTCCATCATCATTGAATGGACGATTCCTTCATTAGTATAAAATATATGTGAAAAAGGATCAGAAGAAGTACCAAATTCTAATGAATGATCTATCCATACAATTGATGAAAACGGATTTGGGTTTGCCATGCAAGCTAGAAATATTGATTGCTATACTAGCTCAATAGGGCTTAGCAACATGATTTCATGATTACTATCAACTTCAAAACTATTGGTAATCTTCCTTAAGTCAAATGAAGTGGAAGACATCATGTTGCAAGTCTCCAGTTTGGCCACTTCCACCAAATTTGATAGTGGTGGTAGTGAAAAAGTGCCCATTAGGGAAGAATCTTTAAAGACATCTACACTAATGTTTTGGAGAGATAGCGAGGGTTTGTGTTCCAACAGAATGCTTCCAGTTCTTGTGAACTAGAGGTGAAGAATGTGAGTTGGTCGATAACTATGATTCCACCTTTATGAGGAAATGAAATCATACAAAATTATGTTGAAATCACAACAACCATGGCATAAACCCATGGTCTTCCTAGCAATATTCTGTAGTCAAGGGGTCCGCCAACTAGCTCAACCTGAACCATTACCGTTTTTCCCCTAGTTCAATTTTTAGATTACTCAATATTCCATAAGGCGTATATGTGCGACCGTCAAAAGATTTTAATGTTGTTGGTGAATGTGAAAAGGCGGTGAGCCAAGTTTTTTACAGCAAGTCATTGACACTATACAAGTAGATTCCC
This sequence comes from Pinus taeda, assembly GCA_000404065.3. Lineage (NCBI taxonomy): Eukaryota > Viridiplantae > Streptophyta > Pinopsida > Pinales > Pinaceae > Pinus > Pinus taeda. The sequence goes on from APFE030744602.1 coordinate 54,278, forward strand.
CCTCGTCAATAATAGTTCAATGAACAAGTTTATTGAGAGAGTTTACTCGAATTAGAAATGATAACTATGATGGTAATTGTGGCATATAACCTGCATGGTTGAAAACCACATTATTAGAATCAGTTGGATCAATTCTAGCAATTGTTGACAACAAAGCCTGTTTTTTGGAGGGACAGTTCTGAAGTACTTTGAGCGTAGACATAGCAGATGGTGACTAAGCCAAATCTTCTACTGTATTGTAATTTTGTGCAACTTGATCTAGAGGGTTAAATGTCAATTTGTGTAAAACTCCCTTAGGCGGTTTTATCCTTAACTCCGGTCCAATAGGTGGTGGAATAGGATCATTCGAAGTTGTAGTTGAAGGGTTAGGTCAATCAGCCTGGTTATTCAATTACGACAGTTGATTTCCATAATCTTTACCTCATGTTGACACCAAAACATCATCTTTTTTATTAGAGGTGGATAACATAAGGACTCAGGAAGTCGAAGCTTGCTCTGTATCAACCATTTTTGTCTCTGGTTTTGGAAAAGGATTAGTCAATACATCATATCTATTAGAAGTCTTCAAAAGCTTTGAGATTTCAAAGCAGTGCAGACAATCTGGCATAAAATACTCATTGTTACAGATCAAACACGGGTAACGAAGTTTCCTAGCTGAAGAAGAGGAATGAGATGATTTCTCTTGAGGGGATTTATTTTTTTTCTTCTTGTTTTTCCCTTTTTTATTACCTCCTGGTTGCTTTTCATGCTTGCCCTTGTCAGATGACACATAATTTCTTTCAGAGGTAAGAGTGTTATCAGGTGCATTTGTAGTTTGACTGGTAATGGAAAGTGTTTGACCAGATGGTCTACATACTGCTTGTGTGCTTGAAGAACTAACCATTGGTTGCATGAGAGTCCTTAGTTGATGGTGGAGGAGGAATAGTGAAAAATGGTCGGGGTGCATTTAGGATCTTGTCATAGAGCATGCCAGACTGTGTATAAATCAAGTCCAAATATTGGCATGAGCAATTACTTGCTCTTCTGTGAGAACTCTGCCTTTCGGCACATCCTCAGTGATAGATGGTAGCAAGGATTTTATAAACCACTCAGCTAAAATTTGATTAGGAACAAAAGTTTTAACCATGCCATGACCACGACGCTACTCATGAATATGATCAGATATATGAGTAGCAGTAGTTTGTTTAAAATTCGTTAATAGTTTCATTCCAGTCTCATATCATATGGGTAACTAGAAGTGGGTTAAAAATGTGGTAGGTAAAGAAATGAAGTTATTGAAAGGAGCTCACGGTAACTCGATGTAACATTTCACAATCGGACCAGTAAGTGTTCTCTAGAAAAGATGAAGTCTAACAGAATCATCACTTAAGGAGTTTGATGAACACCATAAATTAAAAGTCATGAAATGGTTGGACGAGTCTTCTCTAGGATTTTCATTGAATTTCGAAATATCATAAGGGAACTTATGACGGATCACTGGCCACCAAGGTGCATAAATAATTGGGTCATTGGTGAGCCAATTTAGATCTGGTAACTCAAGTGTCACAATGAAAGGCAACTCTCTATTGAGGTCAGGTTGAGCACTTCTAGGGTAAGATGGAATTACCTAGGCAATGGGCCTTTGCATACCAACATAAGGCATCTACTGTTAGTAACCTTCATATGGGTAAGTTTGTTAAGAAAACCTCGTGGAAGGTTGTTTTTGCTGTGCACTAGGGTAAATTTGATGTTGGCCAAACCCATCATAGGCTTGTTGACCAGGGCTTGGATAAACTTGTTTCTAACCAAACCTAGCATGAGCTTGTTGTCAAAGTTCATGTTTAGGTTAGCATTGCTAGAATTGTTGTTGTTGATATTGGGGCTACCAAAGCTATTGAAGCAATAGTTGTTGCTATTGATACAATGATTGTTAATTTAATAGTTGTTGTTACCCAACAATGTAAGGTTGACTAGGTTGTGAATACACTAAACTAGTGTAAGTTTGTATCATTCCAATAAATGGTAAACTAGCCCAAATTTGTTGGACTCCAAACATAAGTGGTTGTCGTCAAACTGCCTGAGAAGGATGGATCTATGTACTTGAAACTTGGGGGTCTGATTGAATGACCAGCTTGCATAGGTTGCGACACAACAATATGGGCTTGTGACTGCGACAGAGTTGTAACAACAGGTGTTGTAGGGATGGATGAGATAGATTGCATAGGTTTTGATGGATACACAAGCCTAGGTTAAATGCATATAGTTGGCTGCCACTGACAGACAGTTATTCCAAGCTGACCTAAGGACGATGACATGCCAACATATGGTTTCCCTCGGAATATGGAGGATAAGGAGAATATGCATATTCTTCTTTGTATGGGGGTAGTACAGTGTTAAGTGGATACATAGGACGGTAACAAGATGAACCAACTTGATGTGAACTTGATGGGTCCAACTATTTAGTACCTATAAATGAGGAACTAGATAAAATTCAAGTAGAGGACATTGGTGAAGACCGAGCACTAGAAGAGACACCTGAGTGGGTTCTCGATAAATATTGGTAACCCGATGAGATGGAAAGAACACCATACAGATGTCACTTAGGTTTCGTAGTAAACATTGAAGAGGTTGCGACAGAAGATTCTGTCGTAGCCATAGCAGATGGTACGGTCTGGGATGTTGACTTTGCCATAGTCAAATGTCCAAATAAGTTTTGCTAACGAATCAACAGGTGTCTGAAAGTAATCAAGGTCAAAAGGATCAGTGAAATGAGGAGTATGAGGATACAGATAAAGTCCATTTCCAAAATGGAATGGAGTTTTGCGTGATTCTACCTCAGGTTCCTCTTCTATTGAAATCAAATTAGGTGGAAGAATTTCACCATCTGGTCTATAATAGATTTCTAGCTGTTGCTGAGGTAAAGAGGAGGTCTCAACACTTATGGGTGTCTGAGGATATACCAGTCGATCTTCTTCCGGTAAGGTAACAACTTCTGATTGTTCCACCTCAAGATTCAAATGTTCTGGTAAAAGAGCAAGTCCAGGTCGGGCTTCATGAACAACTTCTGGTTCACAAGTAGGTTCTGATAGAACAGTGATAGGTTTAGGATCCAGTTTTGGTTGAACGGATTCAGGTTAAAAAGTAATTTCTTGTTCAACAGATTGAGGTTCACAAGTAATTTCTTGTTGAACAACCTCAGATTGAGAATCAAGTTTTTGTTGAACAACTTAGGTTATGATTTCACTAGATTCAATTCTAGTTTCCTTAGGTAATTGTGGAGATTCCACTTTAGTAACAGATGTACCAGTAACAATAGGAGTAATTGGGGTCACAATACTTACCAGTATAGGTGTTTCTGGTAATTCAGATGAAGAACTAGATGCTTGTTAAGTACTGGATGTAGTGAACGAGACCGCTTTGACCGAATATGTGTATCTTTGGGTGCTAAAGGCAGTTTACTTGCTGGACTATGTAAACGATGGGGTAAGGGTTGATTTTCCTCCACAATTGCTGATTGATTTTATTACAAAAAGAAATAAACAAAAGGAGGTAAACTAGGAAAAAGGTTTACCAAGCAACTGTGAACTGCAAAATACCTCCTGGTGAGCCAAGAAGTATGGGAAAGCAATCTCCCCAAATGATGTGTTTGATGTATCACAATGTACAAGGCGGCCGACTTGATTACCTAAGGATGCATAGCAACCTAGTGTTGTCCTCCGATATATAGCCGAAAGTATGTGGAGGCCCAATCCGTATTAGCGTTGTCTAATGCAAAACTGCATAGTGATAGAATTCCCATATACTTTATGTACTGTAACACTGCCCTATATACCCGAAGGTACGTGGACAAGCTACAACATACTCACGTACATGGAATGATATATCACACTCGAGATGTATTGCAAACAAGTTAGCGATAGATGATATGTTTTACAATGCCGAAACACATGTCTAGCTTAGAACCTCTAAATTTTTTGTGTTAGATGAAAATGCTCCATTAGGTAAATTGATGTTAATTTTATGTTGGTATTGCTTAGGAATTTGCCTTTCAAGGTTCACCACGTGATGTATTTTCAATTCCTAGAATGCAACTAATATGACTAGCATTACTTCCATTCAATTTAGTAATGAAAATCTTAGCTACTAGGGATGGAGAAACCAGACTTATTTCAATCAAAGAGCAAAGAGAACAATCTAATGCAATTTCCCTAAACTATTCCTATCAGCACACATGAACTTTTTCAATGCACGGTATAAGTTTTTCTTTCGATTCCCTTAATGTTGTGATGAACACAAAGGAAACCAATGCACATGCAATCAATCCATATTTTTGCAAGAATGAAGACTTTATGACAGTTCCGTTTCGAAGGAAAAGAAGACTTATACGACACTTCCTTTTGAACAAAGATTAATCGACTATAATCTAACCTTGACGATGAATCGATAATGACAAAGAGGTAAATTTAAGAAACATTAATCAATCAAGTCAAAGTAGGGCTAGCAATGGAGATACAATCTTGATTTCAGAGACATAAAACTCATTGATCATTCAACAAGCAATCAAACAAAATAAATTTGGTGAAAAACCCTATCCAAAGGTGGAAGACTGACCCAAGGAGGTTTAGCATGGCCCTGAATTGGAGACAATGCACTTTAGAGCATTGTCCCTAAGCCAAGGGTTCTCTGCGGTGCACTCTGTCCCTCACAAGCCTGCGTTGGTGACACTAAGCCATTTCAAGAGGCAACTAAACACAATTTTTTACCAAAATTCACTTCAACAAGGCTGAAATACAATCAATGAAACAGAGTAAGGGTTGCCAATTTGTTATGAAGAATTTGCTATCTACAGATAAATACTAATTCCCTAGATAAGTAGCTATATCTAGAACAAGAGTTTAAAGAACTTTAACATTTTTCTATAAACAATAGATAAGGAAAAGAACCAATCAAAGCAAAATATCTATTAATCACAAGTAAATTGAATGAGATACATTTATACATATAAGCATCACATATCAAGATAAGCATATGGAAAAAGGTGCAAATACTTTATTGAACAGAAGGAAGAATTACATTCATGAAGCCTAATTCGAGGTAACTCCTCTAGCTTTGGTTCCATTCACATCACATCATAAGCATGACAATCGGCAACATAATGACACTCACAATAGTCTCAATTCTCAAACTAACATTGTCTCCTTACAATTCATCAAAGTCCAACCCTTGATCACTGAGATGAGTGCTCAATTTATAGGAAGATGGAGGAGGTTTTGTCACCAATGAGGGTATTGAATGGCCTTCCATACATAGAATTAGTTCCATGGAGGAAGGGATGATATGATAGGATGTATCTTAACTCATTCCTCATTCATTTTTGAGCTCATAGGAGATGATAAGTGTGGGAATCTTCTAGAAGGCTCCAGAAGATAAGAATATTCCCTAACCCCTATCTAAATTTCACTCAAACTCACCCAGAATAGTTCAAAGAGGGCCTAAGTGCTCTGTAGAGCACCCTGGAATGGACTTAACTACTCTGTAGCACACCCTTGCATGGGCCTATCTACGATGGTCCCTCTAGAGGCCATGAAACTGTCTAGGAAGGAGGCATTCAAAATGTTGCCTTTTTTATGGCATGTAGCAACTAAAATTAGGGTTTGATGAGACTTAAAACATTGATATGGATGATGGGAGTGATTTTCCTAAATGGATCTGTAACACCTAGCTTGCACCAAGATACCTAGCTAGACAAGAGCAAGAAATCACACATTTTGAGAACACGTTGAGATTGCTAGTGAATGAAGTATATTAAAAATGCCAAAGGAGATGGGGCACCCTACCATACAACCTAAGGATTAGGGAGTATCATTCCCATAAAATGAAGATAGATGCACCAGAAAGGACCCCATTGTATAAGAATGCACTGCAAAGACTCAAAACTAATTGGATTGGTTTGAAACTCAGTCCACCCTGGCTATTGGGTATGGTAAATGGTAGAAAGGAGGAAGAGGAAAGAAAGCAATGGAAAGAAAAAGGAAAGCATGTAGGGTTTTATCCATAAGAAGAAACTCCATGAATAGAGGCCTAAGATGTTAGAGAGGCCACAAGTGCTATGAAATATATGTACATAGAATAAGTTGCTAAGAGGATGAGCAACACTTTCAGTAGGGGCTAACGATGAGGCTCATCTATAGGTAAATTATAAGGGCCTTAACACCACTCTCTAGCATATTAAAATAAACTTTTCTCACATTTATTTAGATGTTTAATTACATTTTTCTTCATGAGAAGGGTAAACATGAGATTTTATGTCATTTGGCCTAATGTGCATTAATTGTAGGATTTGGAGTAGTTATGGGCTAATTTAAGTGCATGAAATCGAAGCAGACGAGAAAGAGGGATTTTAGGAGATTGTCTCCCTCCTTAAATCCTTAATCACTCGAACATTCCTCCACCAGATGTCATCAGCTCAGAGTTACAAGCATCCAAGCCCACCAAGTTCATTGGCGGCCAAGCGAGTGACAGTTAAAGTCAAGTCAATCTCAAGTTTAGGAACCACACCTCCTAATTTTAAGGAACTTGTTGGTAGCTTTAGTTTTATAAATAAGAAGGCCTAGGGCCTGATTAGGATTGTAATTTTTATTGTAGGCAAGAGGAAATTTTGAGCTCAAGATATTGTGGCAGTTATTCTCATGTTATTTTTGACATTTTGGGGATAATGAATAGGGTTTCCTTGATCCAACACTAATTTTACTTAGAGGGATGAAGCTCTTGGGTTAGGGCCAAAATCTAGTAGTAGAGGTTCCTCTTCTTTCTGTACATGTATCTTTATCATAGATTAACTACTAAAGTTATTTATGTTTTGTTTAATTTATATGTCTTTGAATGATTGGATAGTTTTTCTTCCATTAGTTGGAGAAGTAGATCAATGTTATAGTAGTGAAAGAAAGTACTTTATAAAATCTTGTGTCAGTGGCATCATCCTCATCTCCCTCATGGGATCATAGTTTTAGGGCCCCACTATCACATCCGCCAAAACATAGTTATCTTTGGTTATTAAATAGCTTAGAATTTCTTGTTGAGTAAATCATTGTTAATGATTACTTAGAAGCACATAAAATTTTCATTTTTGTTTCTTATGTTTGCTGTAGATTAGAAAGCATTCCCTTGCATAGATTTTATCCACTAGCCATCAATAAATCAGTTTCTCAAATTCAACTCATATTTTCCACATTTACATAAAGTTGTGCATAAATGAAGAAATGAATGTGTTGTTGCATGACATGTTTATCTACAGGGAGAAATCATTCCACCAACATTATCTAAGTCTTGTCCACTTCTCGACAAACCCTACCAACCACCAATTTGGATTTCTTGTGTGTAGCCACCATGGATAGCGACGTTGAGCAAATCCAACCATCCTGAAGAGTTGGGCTGATCATTGCATAGTGTGTAGCTTCTTGATACCTTATTCCACCATCATACACCTTCCCAATACTTCCTTTCACCTCCCCTACCTTCCTATAGCTTGCAACTAAGTTTCCTGTAGTAAACTAGGATATCCTATAGTAACTACAGGAAATCCTCTAGAAACTATAGGAATCCATATAACAGCCTATCTTAGACATTGTTGGGCAGAAATTATGATCAGAACCTAGGGTAGGCCTTCAACTTCACCACCATACCCTTCAATGACATTTTCGACAAGTTTTCCTGTACCTTCCTCCCCTGCAAAAGATCAACATGGTTAGTTTAACATTTACATTTCTAAATTGAAAACCAAAGGCTCTTTTCTGCAAAATTTAACTAGTGCATGCATACATCACTCTTAGAAATGTTAGGGTCATTCCCATGCTTACTTAGTCCAGATAACTAGATGATATAATGCAAGTTTAAGTTAGTCCTCTTCTGCAAGTAATGCACGTTAATTCTTAGCTAGGTAAGTTCATGTCATTTCATAGCACTTTGTATTCAACACTTTCATTTTTCTTAACATAGGAAAGCATTTACTTTTTGAATTAAAGATAGACTTACATTCATTGTCACTAGTCAATCTCCTTCTAGTCAATAGATGATTGGTTTGAAAAACCCTAGTTGTCTATCACCCCAGTTGAGAAGTGATAAGAGTATATTCTTGCATCTCTTGTGCATATAACATTGTCACCTCCAAGTTTGTATGAACCCTGGGTTGATAAGTTAAAGTTGGTCGCCCTAGGAGTTGAAACATCCTTGTTACAATATTGGGGCTCATCACAGATTACTCTGAAGCCTATCTATCTAAGGCTGCCATAGTCGAGGAGGTGGATAGACCATATGTCCCGACATGCAGGGCTATCAGTGATAAGCTTCTCACCAACCTTCTTCAGATGGTTATGCAAACATTTTATTATGATCAATAAATGTCCTTACGCATGCATGGATTTTGTGATGACCTTGAGCTCGTGGTTCTTGAGGGTGAGGAATGGGGTGCTTGCGGTAAGAAATTTCGACCTTTATGTTTTGAAAGTTTTGCAATTTTTTTTGTGTTTTGTGATGTTTCTGAGACTAAAATATTGATGTTTCATGCAGATGTAGGACCAATTTGACCTATTAGTGCTTCATATCTCCATAATGAAGAGGAACAACAATAGGAGGCAGTAGCAGAACCAACACGGGTCACTATGGTAGGATGTGATATGATACTAGATCCTGATGTGGAAGAGGTACTATTAGAGGTAGAGTGCCACATGGAAGGGTTCACACATGGAATTGATAAGACTATGGTCGGCCAACTTTCGCTGCGACTTCAGTCATACACTATAGGAGTGCCTAGTTGTATCGGTCGACTACTACGTAAGATGGTTCGTGTAGTCTCATTCTATCATGAGAACCTTTCATTTCTTTACTTAGATCTTGCATGTTGTTTTTTATATGGGCAATGTATGCCATATGTGTCTTAGGC
>APFE030744602.1:63546-87027 GCA_000404065.3 Pinus taeda
ATATATATATATATATATATCTGGTTTCTATTGTATTTTCAATATGATGTGATGTGAATTGAAAATTAATAACATTCATTTCAAATGTCTATCTAAAACACGATTAGCTAGTGCATCTATCAATGTGTATAGCTTTCTAGAAATGTGTTCATATTGTATGAAATTGAAATGTCTTTCTAGAAGGAAAACTCTTAAAACCATGCATAAAATGGTGGAAATTATAACTAAATAGACACTATCAAGTTTTAGTACTACAAGTTGTGATTCAAGTCCAATGACTAAATGGTAGATACCATGTGCAATAACATAATACAGTAACTCGACCACTGTTCTATACTTAGCGATGTTGCTGGTGGAGCGACCAATACAAATCACTTGCATAATTACTAACTTGCCATTCAGAGCAAAGATAGCCTACATTGCGGGAGATAAGCTCTAAGTATTACAACTATCATCATTAACATAACTGATAAAATTTTCAAGAGATACCGAGATTTGCAAACCAAAAGTAAAAGGAAGTCAAGGGAAACCATGTGAAACTCGGAAAAGACACACTAAAAACACACTCAACAGACCTATAGCTAATATGTACATAGTGAAACTACACTTGAGATCAACAATATTATTTTTTGAGGTATAGACCATTCCTAGGCTCCGCCGAGGGAATTCCATCAAAATGTACTAACTCGTAGGCCGCTTTTCCAAAGACTCACTTGATAACGTATGGAACTAACCACATGGGTTGAAACTTTCCTTAACCTAACTTATCAGACTCGTGGTCATACAAAATAAAAAGGTCTCCTTCTGAGAATACCAAAGGCTTGACACTTTTTTCATACTGCACCTCGATGCATCCTTTATGAGCTTCATTAGCTATAGTAGTATCGCGTCGGGTTTCATGCAAACTCATCCAATGTAAAAGACACTCCTCCTATATAAAAGTGGCAGGAAGAAGTTCAATAACTAGTTTCAATGATAGAATTCCAGATTCAATTAGGAGGATAGCTTCTAGACCATATAACAACTGAAAGGGTGTAAATATTGTAGCAGTCCTCACTGAGGTTTGGTATGCCCACAAAGCAACGTAACGAAGAAAATGCCAGTCTGCTTTGTGGACCCCTACCATGTGTTGAAGCATTTTCTTAAGAACATTTGATGGCCTCAACCTTTCCATTAGCCTGAGGATAGCAGGGAGTGGAGCTTTCATGTGAAAGTCCCAACTTAGTAGTTAGTTTGGTCATCATATGCTTTCGGAAATTTTTGCCATGATTTGTAACTATTTCTTATGAAACACCAAACCATGAGATGATGTGGTTGAAAAAATAAGTATGAATCCATTTGGCTAGGGTTGTTAAATGTATGCATCACTTCCACCCATGTAGTAAAGTAGTCAACTGCCAGTAGCTCGACCACTGTTCTATACTTAGCGATGTTGCTGGTGGAGTGACCAATACAAATTACTTGCATAATTACTAACTTGCCATTCAGAGAAAAGATAGCCTACATTGCGGGAGATAAGCTCTGAGTATTACAACTATCATCATCAACATAACTGATAAAATTTTCAAGAGATACCGAGATTTGCAAACCAAAAGTAAAAGGAAGTCAAGGGAAACCATGTGAAACTCGGAAAAGACACACTACAAAAACACTCAACAGACCTATAGCTAATATCTACATAGTGAAACTACACTTGAGATCAACAATATTATTTTTTGAGGTATAGACCATTCCTAGGCTCCGCCGAGGGAATTCCATCAAAATGTACTAACTCGTAGGCCGCTTTTCCAAAGACTCACTTGATAATGTATGGAACTAACCACATGGGTTGAAACTTTCCTTAACCTAACTTATCAGACTCGTGGTCATACAAAATAAAAAGGTCTCCTTCTGAGAATACCAAAGGCTTGACACTTTTTTCATACTTCACCTTGATGCATCCTTTATGAGCTTCATTAGCTATAGTAGTATCGCATCGGGTTTCATGCAAACTCATCCAATTTAAAAGACACTCCTCCTATATAAAAGTGACAGGAAGAAGTTCAATAACTAGTTTCAATGATAGAATTATAGATTCAATTAGGAGGATAGCTTTGAGACCATATAACAACTGAAAGGGTGTAAATATTGTAGCAGTCCTCACTGAGGTTTGGTATGCCCACAAAGTAACGTAAAGAAGAAAATTTCAGTCTGCTTTGTGGACCCCTACCATGTGTTGAAGCATTGTCTTAAGAACATTTGATGGCCTCGACCTTTCCATTAGCCTGAGGATAGCAAGGAGTGGAGCTTTCATGTGAAAGTCCCAACTTAGTAGTTAGTTTGGTCATCATATGCTTCCGGAAATTTTTGCCATGATTTTTAACTATTTCTTATGGAACACCAAACCATGAGATGATGTGGTTGAAAAAATAAGTATGAAGCCATTTGGCTAGGGTTGTTAAATGTATGCATCACTTCCACCCATGTAGTAAAGTAGTCAACTGCAACAATAATATAACCATGCCCCCTGGTCGAGTGAGGGATACATGTCATAAAGTGGATACCCTATTTCTGAAAAGGACCCACAACGATAACTTAATGCAACGGAGTGGGTGCGGAACTGTCCTTACGATCATATATCTGGCATGCATGGAACTTATGGACAATAAGGATGTAGTCGTGAAATATGGTAGGCTAGAATGAACCAGCACGTAAACTTTTTTGGGCGGTACCATAACCAGATAAATGTCTGCCACATGCCCTCGAGTGGCATTCATTGAGGACATTTTATGCATCCTCAAGGGTGAGGAACCTTTTTAAAATCATATCAATACCACGACGGTAAAGGGTGTTGCCAAAGATGATGTAATTTCGGGCTTGGTAACGAATACATCACTACTTAGAGCGAGATGTATTAGATTTGAAAGACTAAGTTTGGAGATAAATAAGTAAATCTCCATACCATGTGGCAAATCGTGAGATAAGAAACAATGACTGATCGGGAATAGAATCTTCAGCGGTAGATTCTGAATTAGGGGAAGGAATATCGCACATTAGTTCAGCACAAACCACAAATTTATTTGACTTGGATTTGATGAAATCTAGGTCAAATTCTTGTAAAATGATAATCTTTTTCGAATACTTTGCCCCAAGAAATTGATGTGATAAAATGCATGTCATAGGGTTGCAATCCAAAATGACCAAAGTTTTCCAAAGAAATATGTTATGGCGTAACCTTTCAACATCTTGAATGGAAACCAAAGCCACTTTTGTACATGGAAATATCAAATCTTGGTATAGTTAAGATTCCAAATCAAATAATAAATTGGATGTTCAATCCATAAATCATCTTCTTGGACCAATACCATTTCTATAGTAGAAATGTTAGAAGCAAGATACATGAAGTAGTCGCACTAATAATTAGGGGGATATAGAAGAGATGTCTGAACCAATAAACCTTTTAGGGAATCTACCGCTTTATGAGTTGCATCATCCTAGTGAAAGGGATTCCCTTTTTTCAACAACTGAGTGAATCCTTTTGTGAACTCAACATAATTAAGGATGAATCTCAAAAAAAAGTTAGCTTTTCCCATGGACTTGTTGAAGCTGAACAAGTGAAGAACGTGCAGGTAAATCAATGATAGAATGTACTTTCAATGGATTGATATGAATTCCTTGTTTTGATATGAAAAAACATATAAGTCAACTAGAACTAAGAAAAAAGACACATTTGTATCAGTTAAGTCAAATATTATAATCTTTACAATGAAGGAAAATAACCTGAAGATGTAACGAGTGATCATCATAATGTTTGGAGTGAGTAGGGAGGTCATCCAAATATGGATGAATAATGTCTTTGATATCATGATAAGCATAACCCATGACATGTTGAAATGTGGCCTGAACATTATTTAAACTAAACGGGAATTTCCTATAAGAAGAAGTGCCCTACAGACAGATAAAGGAAGTTTTAGGTTGGTCCACTAGGAGAATGTTGATTTGATTATAGCCTGAAAATCCACACATAAATGAATAAATTTCACAGCTAGTGTAATTATTAACAATCTTGTCAACAAATGGCGTGGGATAATTTTCATTTTTACATTCACGATTCACATCTCAATAATTGACGCGTACTCAAATGATGCCTTATTTCTTCATGAAAGGATCTACATTCAACACCCAATTAGTTAAAGTAACAAGGTATATGAAACCAACTTGAAGAAGATTTTCAACTTCAGCCTTAATACCAACAACCTTCTTCAGATGGACTAGACACAAGAATTTCTCCACTGGTTGGGCATTGGGATACGTATTAATTTCATGTATAACTGTATTGGGGTCAATACCTGGGATATCCTTGTAGGTCCAGGAAAAGACATCTTAGAACTCATGAAAAAAGGCTCGATAAGTCTCAATCTCAGATGGAGAACAAGATGGTCCAATGTGTAGATTTTTTACAATACTTGTCTTAATGGAAATATCAAGAGGTATCATCTCTTCGATATTTAAAAGGTTCTTTTATGAATTGAACTCATAAATATACATGGAATTCGTAAAAAGTTTGATAAAATTTGGCAAGTATACATCACTGATACTATGATCAATAGAATTAGGTAAGGAGTAATGATGATGATTTTCATCCCAAGGTCATTGTCTCACATAACTATCTCTATGACGCTTTCATCAGTAGGGAATACACATAAGAAAGGATTGAAAGATGTACCATAATCTAATGATATATTCCCCAAATAAGCAAGCCAAATGAAGAAACCACACAAGCTGAATAAATCGCTTTGTAATCTATCTCAATGGGGCTTAGTTGCATTTGGTTGCCAAACATTTGGATGTCAGTTTCATCTGGTACAATCCATGGATCGACCAGGATAGTAGAAGATGATATCATGTTGATATAGGCTACTGATGATGATTTGTTGGGAAGGATAGAGGGAGGGAGTGAAATGGTTCCCATAATTGGAGAATCCTTCAACAATCCAACTTTGACATGTTCATCTGAAAGTACAGTTTCCCCTACAAGAGGGAAACTTCTAGTAACATGTAAATCAAAGGCAAAAAAGGTGAGTTGGTCTATGGCTACAATCTTGCCTTTATGAGGAGATAAAATCATACTAAATTAAGTCAGAACGACAACAGACATGTCATAAACCCATGTATGTCCTAATAGAAGATTCTAATCAAGAGGTCCTTTAATAAGGTAGACTTCTATGAAAATAAATTTTCCGCTCAATTCAACTTGCAGGGAGTTCAAAATCCCATAAGGTTTGTATCTTTTCTCGTCAAAGGCTTTCAATGTGTTAGGTGACTTACTCAGTTAAGGAGAACCAATCACCTTCCAACAAGACATAGATATAATGCAAGTTGAGGCTCCCTCATCCATGATGGAAAGATGAATATTATTACGATAGATGATGACTTGAATTATAAAATCTAATTGAGCCAGAGGAAAAGGGGTATCATTTTCACGAGAGAAAACAACATGTTGGAATATGATGGATCCACACATATGATAGGTGAATGTAAAACCTTCTTTTGGGCAGGGAAATTTTGCAACACATTACGAGTTGACATAGCCAATGGAGACGAAGGAAAGTCTTCAACTACATTATAATTTTTAGCGGCTCCTGCATGAGGGTTGATATCTGACTTTCGAATATTGCCCTTTGCAAGTTTGATAGTAAATTTGCTTGGAATCAATGGCGCAGTGAGATCTGACAAGGATTATGTCGAACTACCAAAACATCAGTTCTTAGCTTTGACGAAGAAAGCATCAAAACTGTGTTAGAGGAAGATGGGTCCTCAACAACCATATGAGTCTCTTGATTAGGAAATGGGTTGGTCAACAAGTATGTCGGAGAAGTGAAGAAAATAAGAAATTTATTCACTTCGCACAATGAGGACATTCACGTGTAAAGTGTTCCTCTTTTCGAATCAAGCAAGGATATCGAGGCTTCCATTTCTCATTAAGAGACTGATTTTCTTGTTTATCCTGCGGAGAAGGATATTTATTTTCCTTACCTTTTCCTTTATTCTTGCTTCTAGGTTTCTCTTGGGAATTTCCTTTATAAGATGAAATGACATTTATCTTCGAAGTAGAGGATGCAGGAGGATGGGATTCGGGGTTTTGAGTAGATGTATGTGGAGAAATACCATATGGTTTACTCATCGTTTGTGAGGTGGTAAAATAAATAATGGTATAAGAAACATGATATTCTTTACCAGGTGGACGAGGAACAATATTCAAAGGTCTCAGAGTGTTTGGTATATTATCATAGAGCGTGTCAGATTGGGTATAAAAAAGATCCAAATAGTGTGCACTAGCAATTATTTTCTCCTCATTCATGACTCGAACTTTCACCACATCTTCTGTTATGGGTTCCATTAGATATTTGATAAACCATTATGCCCACAATTGATCAGGAACATAGGTTTTGACCAAACTTCAATGATGCCTCCACACATGAATGTGATATGAAATGTGAGTGGAATTAGATTGTTTGGAATTGGTTAATAGTTTTGTTCTAGTTTTGTATCTGATGGGAAACTAAAAGTGCATGAGGAATGTTGTGTCTAAGAAGTTAAAATCATGAAATGAAGCTCTAGGTAACTCAATATACAATTTAGTAGCGGTAACCATAAGTGTTCTTTGGAAAAGACAATTTCGAATAGAATCATTATTAAAGGATTTTGATGGACAAGATCGATGATACGTCATGACATGCGTCGACGAGTCTTCTCTTCGATTTCCATTGAATTTAGGTATATCGGAAGGTAATTTAGTAGGAATAATTGGCCACCATGGCGAATGAGCTATGGGGTCATTTATGAGCCAAGTCATATCTAGCAACTAAATAGTGGCCACAAAAGGAAACTCTCAAATCAAGGTTGGTGGAGGATGACCTATATATGGAGGAATAGCTTGGGAAAAGAGCACTTGGATTCCTGGATAAGGATGGTTCTAGTAATAAGGAACCTCGGTACTAGAAAAAGGAGGATTATGATAGCCATAATGCAAGTCACTCTCTTGAGCAGCCTAAGGGATACCCTGATAAGGTCTATATTGTTTCGCGATGGGATTTTGCATTGTCCCATGATAAATTGGGTTCGATTGAGGCTGTGTCATATCGTACACAATCTCTCCTACTAGAATTTGAGTAATACTTTGTGCAAGAAATTGAGATTGCAAAGGAACTTGTCAAGGTTAATAAAGTGGGACGTGAGAGGTGCAAGATACTGAAGGAATGGGTTGAGATGCGATTATAGCCTATACAGGTTGAGCTACATGAATTTGAGCTTATTGAGGTACAAATTGATGAATATGAAGTTGAGATGAAGATTGCATCGATTGAGAAATCAATAATGAACCCAACATTGAACTAGGTCTAACGAGAAAATTAGGCTGCCAAATGCTAACATCCATCCATAGATAAGGAGGAGCATAATAATGTCAGTTACCAATTTTAGGTATACGAGCAGCACATTTCCCCCCTACCAAAGGGGGAGGGGATGATGGAGGCAACTTACCCCCAAGTGGAGGGTACCAAGCATAAGGACAATTAGGCTGTTGTAGAAGAGCTTGCCCACTAACATAAGTTCCAACCTATTATTCAACTCTTGGCATAGGAGGAGGAGAAGGAACATGATGAGTGGCACTCCTACAGGAACTACCAGATATAATTCCCAAAATTGAAGACATGGGGGATGTCCATAAACTAGGCACTGCACTAGAGAAGGCACCAGATAAGGACTGATAACCTAGTGGAATGGACTAGCCACCATACATATGTGCATATGGCGATTTTGAAAACATAGACATGTAAGAGACATTTGGTGTCTCAACCATAGTGGTATATGTAGGCTAGGAAGCCATATCAGTTTCAGTAATGGTTATTAATGTTAGTGTAGATTTTTGTGTGAAATTTACGGGTAAGTGAAAATAATCGCGAAAAGGAGTTTGTATAGGAGGTGGAGGAGGAAGAAGAGGATGCATTTCATAATCAAAAAGTCTCTCTGAATGAGTATAAGGATGAGGCTCTTCTTGTGCGATGTCCTCGATAGTCACAAGTCCAGGTGGAAGCGGTTCACCGTCGAGGACTAGGTATATAGTAGGAAAATCTGTCTGAGACAAAGGAAGAGAGGATGGAAAACCTGATGTAACATGTAAAGATGACTGAGGCTCGTAAGGTTTGATGACCTCAGGAGATAAAGTTTCTGACTCAGGAAGGTTAGATTGTATAGCCTGTTATCACTCAGAATTTTCTCAAGGTTAAAGAAAGAAATTTCGAAGGTAACCACAAACAAATCTTTTAAGTATAGGTTCTAGCCAACCTACACTCAGAGAGGGCTCTCTCTTTATGATTTAGCTTTGTTTTATGGGATATTAGGCTAGTTATGAAAGCTTGGGGGGTTGTGATTCTGTTTGGTGGTGGAATTCAGGAGCAGATGGATAGAATAAGGTATTTCAAGCCATTGGGCTATGGATTCAACTCAAGATGGCTTAACTAGATGAGGTTGATTCAACAAAGGAGGGCTTCACAGGGCAAGATAGCTAAACAAGATACAAATGATAACTTGAAAGGGTGAGATGGTCTTGAAAGGGTGGAAGGGAAATTAAAAATCCTTCAAAAAAGTTCAAGATGAGGGAATGTGGGTGATCATTAACAAAAAGAAATTAAGAATTCTTTGTTAAATGGCCACAATGACAAACTAAAAGCAGGGAGCAATTAAGAATTCCCTACCTATGGTAGCTTAGAAGAAAACATTAAGAATATAAATGATTTTAAAGACATAATGTAGTAAAGCTCTTTTTGAAATATACTTTTTCATTTATCATTCAGATATGAAACACATATGAATATTTAAACAAGAAAACTGTAAAAACATAAGATATAGAATACTTATTTGTTTCTCGTTTGACACAGTTATCCTATAAAAGCCCTTTGCTTTATTACTTTGTCTAGCCAGCTATGCAATAGTTATTCAACAACGCTTCTATTCCAAAATAAAGAAACTATAGATATGTCTAAGAATCTACCCCAAAATACTTCAAATGAAGAAGTATTTATACTAATTCTAAACTGAAATATCTTGAAAAAATATCAAGATTGGTTTACAAATATCTCAAATTGTTTTACAATAATAGAACTTGAATAAAGGAAATTCAAAACTAATGAATCTATTTGGCACTAATTTTATGGATTTATGGTTACAAAGAAGGGAAAGTCGAATTTGATAGCAGCTCTTAGTTGATTATGAGGCATCCCAGTCACTGACTGCATCCTTCCTTTGTGCATTCTACCCCATAAATTCTGCAAACTTAGGGTCCAATGATATTCTTGTATATCTCAATCCGTGATAGATATGTAAAAAGTGAAAGAGGTTTTTGTAGATAAGATTGTTCTTAAGATACACCTCTCTTCGTTTACCAAAATCAGGCTCTAGCTATTCACAATAGTCTCTTAAAAGAGATGTCAAAAACAAGACTTTGCACAGACTGAAAAATAGGCTGCGAAGACATGCACTTATCTCACTTTTGGTAAAACCTGTGTAAAACGTGAGATATGTTTTTGTATATTGGACTGGTAGGAACAAAAAAATCCTCCATTTTCTCAAAAAACTTCTTCTATTGGCCACAATAGTTTCTGTAAAACTATGACTTAAGCAGGAAAATTCTGAAGAATGTACCATTTCTGCTCTGATTTCATCTTTTAACCTAAAATTTCTTTTAACTATTTTTCACTTTTACTTTGGATAAAATTCATTGTTGCTAGTGAAAGTGTTTTCATCTTTGTTTAGCCCTTAATGTCTTCATGTTTACTTTTATTGTTTATTGTTTACTTTTTACTTTTACCACTCTGTTTTTTCATCTATCTTCACTTTGACATGAATTTGTATACTTTATTTTGTAACTGTCTTCCCTGTTGTTTATCTTTGTGGTAGCTGATTTACTTGACTTGATCTTCAATGTGATACTCTTTAATCCTCATACACTTTGACTGTTCTTTACTGTGTCCTTTTACCTTCAATGTGTAGCTTAGGTTTTTACTGTCTGTTTCAACAGTAAATCGTTTAATTTCATGTTTCCTTTGCTTGTATTTTTAGTGTATGTTTATCTTCCATGTCTATTTGAATAGATTTGATAACAATATTGGAGTAAACAGGTCTTATGACTAGTATTACGATTGTTTATCCAAGGCTGTGGTCTTCTAATCACCTACATAACAAAACAAACTGTTAAGAAAGCATTGGCTTGTAGGGGAGGTTGAAAAGGTTTCATTTGAGATTGAAAGGTCTATGGAGTGAGTCCAGAATGATTTTCAGGAGGTAAACCATGCTAGAATCAGTTAACAGAGGCTTCAGGTGGCACAAATGGGTTACATATTACATAGGGTTTTATTGCACAATTAGGTGAAAACAAGCAAAACTGGGGTTTTTGTGTTTAAATGGGTAAATGGTTGATATTGGTGAGTAAGATTTGAATGAATAGTGGACAATTTGTCATATTCGGAGAGTGGGAAGTGGGGGGTGGTAAGCAAACTCTATTGCACTTCTTTTGGGAGGTTGGTGGCTTTGGCAGAGGGTCGCGCAATTCCATTGATCAATTGACACGTAGCAGCAGGGCATTTGGAAAAACCATTCATATCGCCTGTTATCGTCCAACCAAAAGGTCCACGCGACATGTGCGATAGCCATTAGATCTGGGAGATCTGGATCAAATGGTGATCAAGGATTGGGAAGCTACCGGTGTTTAATGGCGGGGGTCTGACAGTAATTAAAAGCTTTTAATTACATCGGGGGTGATGTCATTTGTTGAAGTTATTAATTAATCGTGAGGATTAATTAATTCTTTTATTAACACAGTGGGGGACGGGGTTGTTAATTAATTACGAATTGAATAATTAATCTTGTTTATGATTGTTATTAAGGTTATTTTATAATCGGGGGTGGGATATATAGTTTATTGGGATTTATTAACAATAATACGGGTAAGGGGTAATTCTTTTCAGGAATTAGATAATAATACAAGATAAAAGTTTATATGACTTTGAAATATGAAGTGTGCCAGTTAAATGTCTCTAATAATGTATTTCATCATAAAACACTTATACCTTAGGCTAATGATATATGAGGGTTTCAGGTAGATAGAATGCTTTTAATTTTCCTAAGTAAAATAGGATTTTACTTAAGAAAAGCTTTATAAAGGGAATGAGTGATTTTATGAAGGGGTGAATATTGATGAAGGGGATTTAAGTGCTTTGGGTATTTCAAATTATTGGGCTAAGGGTCTTGTCCCTCCAAAATTCAGAGAAATGCTATGAGTCCTTTTAATTTGGATAGGTGCCTTTTCGTACCTAGGGGAATTTAGTAAAAATTTGGGGAAAAATGAGTAAGGAAGTTATTTAGTTTGACTTTGAGTTCCTGATGTACTTCAATGTCATTCATGTTTTATCCAAGTGATAAAACTAAAAGATTTAAGCTTTTAACTTAACCATTCATCACACATTATTTTGCAACCATCCATCTACTTACCCTACCTACGTATCCTATCATTTTTACTTCTTTATTAGGGTGCACTTAAACTGGTGGACCTTTATCAAACTTTCTTTTCTTTTACAATGAGGATCCTAACTAAGTCTAATCTTATTACATCCAATGGCTCAGATTAAATTGTTGAGTTCCTTTTATTTACTCTACCTATCTACATATCTTCCAATATTAAATATTTTGGTCAGATTTTTATTCTCTATCTCTAAAACATGAAATTGATAATATGAACTAGTCAAGTTTAAACTATTTGACTACTCATGGATTGTGGCATAGGTGACAAGTTGCACGCAATATTTATTCTAAAAAAAGTAAAATAGTAGTGGCATTTGGACTTGCACACTTTCATGGTGTTTTTCCTTTTTTCTTTGGGATTCATTTTCTTTCATTTTTTTGACCTTTTTCATTCTTTTTTCCCTTTTATTTTCCTTTTAGGGCATACCCTCTTTACATTTTTTAATTTTTTATTTTTCACAAATATGGAAAACATTTGCAGAAAGAAAAGCTATGTACATATTACAGAGTTAAAATAATCCAATCATAAATTATGACCCCTATTGGTATAGGAGCCTAACATAACCTTAGGCAACAAAGTTTCAAGTAATTCAATATTAGTTGTGTCAGTTTCACCAACAATAGTAGATGTAATCTTGGGTTTTTTACTTAAGGGGAAAGATGATTTTCGCTGATTAGATTTAAGAGGAGGACTAGAAGTAGTTCCCTAGTTTGCCAATTTGGTAGTTTGCACTCTTTTATGTTGCTGGCAACAACTAAGAGTAGCCTCTGGTGGAAGAGGAGGCTTATTTTTCATTCTACATGAACGATGAAGTAGGGGATCTTGTTCTTCCATGTTGGATAGTAAATTTTATTAAAAAAAAAGAAATAAATCAAAAAGAGGGTAATCTAGGCTTAAAGGATTATCAAATAATCGTTAACTACAATATACACTTTGGTGAACCAAGGACTTAATGTATGACAACTAATCTCCTTGAATTTTGTCTTCACGGTATCATGGTATACAAGGAAAAAAATGTTGTCCTATGGATGCATAACAACCTGTTGGGGACTCCCAAAATATACTTGATGGTACATGGGAGTACATTTCGTAGTAGTTCTATCTAATGTGTAATCGTTTGATGAGAGCATTCCCTTATAATTTACGTTTGTGGAGTGCCACCAATATACCAAAAGGTATGTGGAGAACAATCCTATAAACTGACATACGTGGAATGAGATTTCACCCCTGGGATGCAACACTACCAAAAAACAATAGCTCATACATTTAATGACATTGGAACACGTATCTAGCCTACACCTCTATGTGTTTGTGTTAATGTTACAAATTCTCCTTAGGTTGATTCAGTAAATTTTATGTTGATCATGAAAGCAGTTTCAGTTTTATGGCCCACCACAAATTCAACTTAATTCCCTAAAATACAAATCTAGCATGAAGAAATGGAATCTTTCTCTTCAATGAAAATTTAGCTAAGGAAGGGAAGAGATAGAAAATATGCATCATAGAAAATGTAACAAACTAGTTACAAAATGCAATTCTCTTTTCATGGAAGTGTTCCTAAATGCTAATGCGATATTTTTCTTTTCACCAAAATTTATTTTTGAAAATGAGTAAAACTAAGATGCAAAGTCTAATCACTGATTCAAATGCACTTTTCAGAATGATGACTAGAAAAAAAATTCATCCAAGCGATCAATGATCGAACGAAATAAGTTTTCATGTGACCTAATGATAAGAACAAAAAAAAATTGAAACCAGTTGTTACCAAAGGAAGCCACACACAAATTAAAACCAAATGGAGGCTTAGGAGAGATCATAAGACACTCAAGAATCAAGGGAGGTTAGTTGGAAGTAGACTGATCAAAGCAGCACTCACAAAAAAGGAAATTTTTGTGCAAAAAGAGGGATCAACGTAAGTGTAGAAGAGGCACCAATTCCTTCTAACGTAGGCACAAAGAGGACCCAGGTGGGGTACAACTCTTTGTCAACATAACAGAGGGTGTGTTGGTTTTGGGAAAGAGGATTATGACACAAAAATTGCAAACAAGACTCAATGAAATCACTTCCTAGGTCTGGTCTTGGTTGATTAAAGAAAGAAAAGTCTATGCAAGTGGTAAAGAAAATACAGTGGATAAAGAAACCACCAATGGAATACATTGTTCCCTAGTATGGACACTAATTCGTTATGTGAGATTTATGATTATGGACAAATGTATCTCCCCTAGGTTTTGTGGCTATCTTAGAACAACAGAAATAAAAAGGACCCAATGTTTTCCTTAAAGTAAGTAGATGAAGGGATGAAACCTACTTGGAATCTGTCGTATGTTTCACTCCTTCTTTGGCTTGAATGCTCCAATCCTAACTCCATCAACCAAAATTAGAACCTACACAATGAGACAACACAAGCCAAGAAAGTACACGATCTATCTAGCATCATCTATCTACTCTATTCAACATATCAACATGGTATTCAAATACATGAAATAATGACATCACATATAGGAAAACAAACAACTCTTTTATTGATATCAATGGAGTGAGCTACAACCATAAATAGGTGTTGATATTGTAGAAGAGCTCGTCTAAGTTTTTAACCTATCCTTCCTTTGTCATAAAGTGCACCTCGACTAACCCCTAAATGCATTAAATGATAACTATCACAACAACAACATAAGGGTAGAATCACTCTCCAAAATACAACCCCTTGCATATGGATGGCTATAAATATATAGAGGAGTGAGGTAAGCTGGTAATTCTTATCCTTTTACCAATATTAGGATTGAGATCCACTCTTGATGGGTGGATGAGATCTAAGGATAAGAGATGGTAACTCCAAGGTAGATAAGATAAGATTCAAAATTTTTACTTGAGTTAAATGGTTACAACATATCTTGGAATCTTTTGGAAATGTAGTCTTCGGGATTCTCTTTGTTTTTCCCGAATTTCTAGAACCAATGTAAGTGCAAAGGGGAGAAACATGTAGGTGGTCAATGCATGCCATAATGGAGAAACATTTAGGTGAACACTGTTGAGCAACATCCCAGGGTGCATTGGTCCTAAAACTGGCTTAAATAATGCAATATAGGGAAGACACTCTAGGGAATGAGAGATTCATGCATAAGGCTTTGTGTAATGACGATGTAAAGGGGGAATAGGATGTGAATCATCGAGTTTAGTGGTTCATTGATCATATGAAATAAATTATCCCATATCAATATGATTTCTATTATTTCAAATACTCAACATCCAAATATAAGACCCTCGCCTTTAGGTTTTATAGGTCATTTATTATTGTACTTCTAATTTTCATCTTATGCCTCATAGGATATCCACAAATTTCATCATGGAAATATTTCATAGTTTTGGGAGCTAAACAAAAATTTTCAACCATGTTCATGTCCTCCCTCTTTGCAAGATGCGACCAACTACTTTTTAGTAGTTTATAATAAGTAACAATCATGCATTATTAATTTGCAATAAGCCACCTTGAATTTTTTTTGTTGCAGATAATGTTGTGATTGATGATAATAAGACGCCATTGATGTCAAAGAGGATATTTGTTGCAATAGTAGTAGTAGTAGCATCTTTGACGATCCAAGAAATAATGGGACTCTTTATGTAGTATGACAATTAAAGCCTTTACACGGTCCCAAAACATGAAAATATGAGTTCTTGAAGTTATTTGAGTATTGGATGATATTAGGCTGCTCAAAATAGATCATAATGAACAGGTTATGTAACTCATCAATACCTTTCCAATTATATATCTTACTTACAAAAAATCCTCCCGAAGGTATTATTATGGCTAGTTTAAAATAAAAATTAAATGGTGGGAAACTTTGTAGTGAATATACCATTGAGCAGAATAGTTAATGATCATGATCACACAGAGTTGCGCACTAATTAGCATTGTTAAAGGTTGTACATGTTCCAGAAAAATTTGACAGTACAAATGGGTCAATGATTAGACAACAATGAATTTGCACAATGTCTAACAACCAACTAAATGTCAAAAAGTGGCGAGGTCTTATTGAGCGATGACTTGGAGCCAAATAACATTAGTGTGATGATGTGGCACCACTAGAGGGCACTACATGGCAAGGTGATTTGGACCATTTTGACTGGAAGAAAGCCTTTAAGAAGCTGACACATGGAATGCTATTAGGAAGCCATGTAGCATGACGATGTAATCATGTGAGGGACCAGTGAACCCTATGTCATGTTGGGTAGTCACATGGAAATTTTGGGGGCAAAATCAGAATCATAATGTTGGGTCTAATGACAAGTCCTATGGAAAATTCACAATCATATGGTCTAAGTTTTGTGTCCCATTTAACAAAGCTTTTGGTCGAGTCAACCATCTCGAAAACCACTTATATATATGTGTGTGTGTGTGTGTGTGTGTGTGTGGGTGGCTCGATCTGGACTGAAGCAACAATTATCATGGATACAACATGATATATAGTGAACTCAAACTGAGGGAGAAGCACATTTTAGTTGTTTGTTCTGGTTACGCCTGGATTCTATTATTGATCCAAGCCACATGGTCTCATCATGGTTTTGTATTGTTGGTATAAGATGCATGCCTCAATAAGGCTTTCTATTATTGATGTGAGCTACAGGCCTCATCATGTTCTTTTCATTGATCCAAGATGAAGGCCCCATCATGGTTTTCTATTTTTCTTATGAGTTGCAGGCCTCACCATTACGGAAGACAAAAATATGTCATTGGTTTCTTGATTGTTAGATAAACTAATTCCAACCACCTGCTAGGGGTTAATTCAGATTTCATCGTTTGTTTGGGATTAGTCTAGTTTGGTTGAATTCTAATTCTGTTATTAATTATTGATGTCTCCTATGTAATTTATTTAGCTGATTGATAGTATTGAGAAGAGAACTATGCTCCATAGTATTCAATCCTTTAACATGGTATTAGAGCTTGGTTTGGATAAGACTTGAAAGAGAGCGTCAAAAAGAACTAGCAAAATTTGAGAGGAGCTCGAAGTCAAGAAGAAGGTGGTTGAACATAAAAATGAAAAATGCAGAGTAGACCATCACAGTCCCAAAGACGAAACAAGTGCGATTCATCGCAATCTATAAAGAGAAAGTGATATGGATTACATGGTGTAAAGAAATAAAATTATAGAGAGAAAGTGACATGGATCGCATGGTGTAAAGATAGAAAATGTGATGAACTCATCGCATTCCGAAATAAAGAGAAATTTTTATTAAAACAACAAATTCTCGAAACACCAGTTTTCTTCAATTAAGTTCACTCCGCTTTGTCGAAAAGTCTGATGAGTTGATTAGAAGCACAAAATTGTAGAGGGCATGAAGCGTGGATCTTCATACAGAGTAGGGAACATTGTCAAAGTTTAAAAGACAAATGTGGGAGCCAATTTTGAGCACGACACACCAAAATTCAAAAGACAACTAAACCATTGTTAAAGTGGTTTTGAAAGTGAGCCACAAGAGATTTATTTTTAAAAACGAGAAGTTCCTTGTAAAAGGAAAGACAAGTTTGAACCACAAATTTCAAGGAGGTCAACAGATTGAACCATGAGAATTACAAGAAAATACCTCAACAAATAAAAGTGAAGGCTTCATTGGTATGAAAAAAGTTTTGAAGGCACAGAAAAGAATATTAATATATATATATATATAATATATATTTAATATATATATATATATATATATATAATAATATATTATATTATAATATTATATATATGTGTGTGTGTGGTCGTGCTCATGGAACATTTACAATATGCTTATTACATGTGCATACGTTTTAAAAGGGCATGTTAGATTTTTGAAAAAATATTAAACGAGAATCCAAGATTCAAAACGTTTTTTTTTTTAAATTAAAAAAAGTTCTTTATTTATGGCTTTTACTTAAAGGGGATTTATTTGAATTTTGTAAAAAGAATCCATATTGTTTGGAGAGTTGTTTCAAGCCATGTAATAGAGAAACCAAGTTGTAAATGTTAAAATGTTTACGGAGGTGTAATTTTTTTTTGAGGAAGTTACTATGTTTGCAAGTCAATTTGCTTGTTGAGCCACAATCAATCAACACTTAACAAATGGGAAAATCTAAGTGGCTAAAAAATTCGAAGCAATAGCAAAAAATGTATGCACCTTTTTTGAAAGATTGGGAAGTTAAAGGGAAAGAGAATGTCTTTGCATTGAAATGCATAAAAGAATGCATAAATGGAAACTATCTTCCCCTCATAATAGATGTAAAGACAAAAAAGGAAGCTTGGGATACCTTGGAGAGGAGTTTTGGTGTTAGAGGGAATATTAAAGTTGAAGATGAAGATAGATCTATAACAACAAATTTACAATGAGATGAAGATTTTGGTGAATCCCTCTTCATAGTATATGACAATGATGATGGTCTATTAGTAAAAGTACAGAGATATCACATAAATGATCATGAATCCCATTTTTCTCAGTGACGAATGGATGATGATTGTGAAGAATTTGCATAAGAAGCATAGAAATAGCACACATATGATTCGAAATCTCAATGTGTACAATGACAAACGGATGACAATTTGGTGAATCCGACAATAGTGCTTGATGATGACAATGAAGTTGTCATTGGAGTACCAAGTGGTATTGTGAATCAGACAGTTAAGATTGTTTATGTTACATTTGATCAAAAACATTTATCCAATGATGAATGATTGGAGATGCTACAACAAAAACATTAACTTAAGTGAGAAAAACCCACTTGAGTCTGACAACCAAGTGAAAGAAAACTTGTTTGCAACAACACGTGTTAGTAGACAAGAGGAACTGACGAAGGAAGAGAAGGAAGCACAAGGAGAGAAAGCTGTAATTGTAGAGAGGAAAGAACAAATACTATATGATTACGCAAATGATTTTAAACTTATCATTGAATTCAAGTGTACAAGCTAATATGATGATTATGAAGAAGAGTTAAGGTTCCTTGAAGCATGGATTGCAACACTGTGTCTTGATAAAGTTTGCATATAAGTTGGAGAGATGAATTTTGAGGATAACATCGATGATTAAAACATTAGTGAAATTTTCATGTATTGGAGTCTTGAAGAGATAATTTCCTATTATAAACTTATCTTGAAACAAAATATTGAATATGAAAAACACACAATAGGAGATGAGATGTGCTAGTTGTCCACATACAAGCTGCATGGACAACCTGGAAATATCAAAGAGATACTTCAACAAATCAAGAAAGTAAAGTTTGAAGAATAGAACAAAAAGAAAAAGTCGAAAAAATTTAGAGGATATAGGATTTAGAAGAAAAAAAACAGAAAAGGAAACCTAATTGATGTCAAAAATTTTAAATTGTAAGTCTAGCTTATAGTTAGACCAAAACCCATCTTAGTTTAAATTTGTATTGTTGTAATTAAGAGGAGTGTTGGAGAAACTAATTTTAACCACTTACTAGATGTATCTAGATATCATAATTTATTTCAGATTAGTCCATTTTAGTTGATTTCGAGTTCAATTATTAATATCTCCTATGTAATCGAAGAGCACTTTGTTCTACATCTTTCATTCTTTAATATTAAACCACATTGGTGATAGTGTTACATGGACATATTAGTTTTATAATATAGAAGTGAGTGGTATTGGAAAGTTTCTTAATTAAGATTTTATAAATATCAAAATTAAGTGGTATACTGAACAAATTAAAGCCATATTGGCATACAAACTTTATGTTGCAATATGATTGTACAAAAATATTGTTACTAGTTCTCCTTCAGTAGAGTGATAAAGCTTCAATGAAATGAAGCATCATCTTAAGAACATTGTTGAGGGCCTCAACCTTTCCATTAGCCTGAGGATAGTAGGGAGTGGAGCTTTCATGGGAAAGTCCCAACTTAGTAGTTAGTTTGGTCATCACGTAAATTTTTTGGGCGGTACTATCACTAGATAAATGTTTGCCACATGGCCCCGAGTGGCATTCATTGAGGACATTTTCTGCTTCCTCAAGTGTGAGGAACATTCGTAAAATCATATCAATACCATGACGGTAAAGGGTGTCACTGATAATGATGTAATTTCGGGCTTGGTAATGAATACATCACTACTTAGAGTGAGAGGTATTAGATTAGAAACTCTAGGATTGAAGATAAATAAGTAAAGCTCCATACCATGGGGCAGATGACGATATCAGAAAGAACGACCCATCGGGAATAGAATCTTCAGGTGTAGATTTCGAATTAGGGTGAGGAATATCACACATTAGTTTAGCGAAAACCACAAATTTATTTAACTTTGATTTGATCAAATCTAGGTCAAATTCTTGTAAAATGACAATCTATGTCAAGTACTTTGCCCCAAAAAATTGATGTGATAAAATGGATGTCATATGGTTTCAATCCAAAATGACGAAAGTTTTCTGAAGAAAGATGTAATGGCGAAACCTTTGGACAGCTTGAATGGAAACCAAAGCCACTTTTGTACATGGAAATATCAAATCTTGGTATCATTAAGATTCTAACTTAGATAATAAATGGGATGTTCAATCCATAGATCATCTTATTGGACCAATACCATTTCTATAGTAGAAATCGTAGAAACAAGATACATGAACTAGTCACACTAATAATCAGGGGGATATAGAAGAGATGCCTAAACGAATAAATCTTTCAGGGAATCAAACGGTTTATGAGTTGCATCATCCTAGTGAAAGGGATTCCATTTTTTCAACAACCGAGTGAATCCTTTGGTCAAATCAACATAATTAGAGATGAATCTCTACAGAAAGTTAGCTTTCCCATGGACTTGTTGAAGCAGAACGAGTGAAGAAGGTACAGGAAAATAAACAATCGAATGTACTTTCAATGGATTGATATGAATTCCTTGTCTTGATATGAAAAGACCCATAACTCTACTATAACTGATAAAAAAGACACATTTGTATGGGTTAAGTCGAATATTATAATCTTTACAATGAAGGAAAAATAGCCTGAAGATGCATCACGTGATCATCACAATGTTTGGGAGGTCATCCAAATATGGTTGAAAAGTGCCTTTGATATAATGAAAAGCATAATCCATCGCATGTTGAAATGTGGCCTGAACATTCTTTAAACCAAGCGGGAGTTTCCTATAAGAAGAAGTGCCCTAGGGACAGATAAAATACGTTTTAGGTTGGTCTACCAAGAGAATGTTGATTTTTGTTTAGATTATCTTCCGGATCCATCACATAAGGATTCTTTTCCATCGATGTTTCAAACCAGCAACGATGGTTCATCTTCAGGATGTGAGAAAATATTGAAAGACTGGTCTTATTTTTCAATTACATATATAGAGATGCTTATAGCCTAAAAATCCTTACATAAATTAATAAATTTCATAGCTACCGTAATCATTAACAATCTGGTCAACAAACCGGGGGGGTAATTTTCCTTTTTACATTCATGATCCACATCTTGATAATTGATGCACACTCAAATCATGCCTTGTTTCTTCATGAAAGGAACTACATTCAACACCCAATTAGTTAAAGTAACAGGGTATATGAAACCAACTTGAAGAATATTTTCAACTTCAGCCTTAATACCAACAACCTTCTTGGGATGTATTGGACACAAGCATTTCTCCACTGTTTTGGCATCAGGATATGTCTTAATTTCATGCACAACTATATTGGGGTGGATACCTGGCATATCCTTGTAGGTCCAGGAAAAGACATCTTAGAACTCACGAACAAGGGCTTGATAATTCTCAATTTCAGATGGAGAACAAGATGATCCAATTTGTAGATTTTTTACAACACTTGTCTTAATGGAAATATCAAGACTTACCATCTCTTCGATATTCGAAAGGTTCTTTTCTGAATTGACCTCATCAATATATATGGAATTCGTAAAAATTTTGGTGATGTTCATTAATAGAATTAGGTAAGGAGGAATGATGGTGATTTTCATCCCACGGTGCATCATCTCACATAAATATCTCTATGACGCTTTCATCGATAGGGAATACACACAAGAAAGGATTCAAGGATGTACCATAATCCAATCATATATTCCCCAACTGAGCAAATCAAAGGAAGAAACCACACAAGCTAAATAAATGGCTTTGTAATCTATCTCAATGGGGCTTAGTTGCATTTGGTCCCCAAACATTTGAATGTCATTTTCATCTGGTACAATCCATGGATCGACCATGACAGGAGAAGATGACATCATG
The DNA here is from genome assembly GCA_000404065.3 of Pinus taeda. Classification (NCBI taxonomy): domain Eukaryota; kingdom Viridiplantae; phylum Streptophyta; class Pinopsida; order Pinales; family Pinaceae; genus Pinus; species Pinus taeda. The sequence goes on from APFE030744602.1 coordinate 85,298, forward strand.
TTGATATAGGCTACCGAAGATGAGTTGTTGGGAAGGAGAGGAGGAGGGAGTGAAATGGTTCCCATAAGTGGAGAATGCTTCAAAAATCCAACTCCGACATATTGACCTGACTGTAGAGTTTCCCCTACAAGAGGGAAACTTCTAGTAACATGTAAATCAGAGGAAAAGAAGGTGAGTTGGTCTATGGCTACAATCTCGCCTTTACGAGGAAAGAAATGTTGAGATTGCAACAAGATGATGGTGCTTAGTGAAAAGAGTCGCCTTCACTAAGTGGGCCCGCAGGCTATTTTTGGCGCAAGTCTATTTTTAGACTATGTCTATTTTTAGACATATGGATCATGTCTATGGATTGCAGGTTGCTGTTTATGGATGATTGATCAAGTTGAAAAAAATAGATGGACTTCTATTTTTGATGAAAGTGTGAGTGATCACAGTGTGAGTGATCAAGTCTATTTTTAGACTGGCTGTCAAAAATAGAAAAGTCAAATATTATTATCTCACAATAATATTTGGACTATAAACTTTGTCTTATTCTCTTGGAGCACTTCATTTCGAGCTACGGATGTGGCACATGCAATTGCATGAAGGAAATACGTGGTTCTTATGGGTTAGTTGAATATTTGCATGCATGACTTCAGTTAGAACTCAAGTGAGTTGAGTTTAGTTGACTGGAGGTGCAGTTGATGGAGTTGTGTTCAGTTTAGCTTTGTTAAACTGGTTGTATTTAGTCTAACTTGAAAATAGACTAGAGATGAGTTGGGTGAATTAGTTATTAATTAAATCACAAGTTATTAACTCATAATGCAACTATAGAATACATCAGTTAACTCAGTTGCATGTCAGTGCATGTTCAGTTCAGCAGGGACAGGTGTTAGAGAATCAGATTGTTATCAGTTGTGACTAGAGATGTGCATGATGAGTTGCACAATCAGTGGGATTGAGATGCCAATGAGTTTGCCACATTGTAGCTTGTGCTCACGTGATTTAGCCAAGGAAATACGTGGTTGCCTCGGAATCATCATCAATTCTCATGCAGGTATTGAGCAGCGGAGGCAGGCAAGCAGCGGAGGAGATTTGAGCCAGCGATTGATTTGGATCTGAGCTGTATTGTGTGTAACAGAGGTGGAGATACTTGTGAGAAGTATTATGCTGTGTAATGTTACATGACCCAATCATTAATATACAGATAGTTGGGGTTTTTAGCAAGATGCTTTCCCCGGGATACATACTGTGTTAATGTGTGAATGCTCTTGATGTTTTATTGTTATTGATGCTGCTATATTGATGATCAACGTAGAGGAGCTTATGTATTGTGTATGTTTTCCGAAATAGTACATGATCAAGATAATCTCTGTTGAATATGTGTTAAATTATTCAAAATTTCTACATGGTATCAGAGTTGTTGATCATCGGATCTATTATTCAGGAAGTGACTACGTTTTATTTCTTCAGGCAGAGTCTGTAATCGGGCCAGGTAGCCTCTGGATTCATCCTTCTTTTGTAAGGTGAGATATCCGGTGAATGCCCATACATTCGATCTCTGTACAAGAAATACTTCGTTCTCACGAATTCTAGATCAGAAGCAGTTGAGTTTGTAGCTGGTGGAATTCGAATTTGCAGTAGTGTTGTTGAAATGTCTTTCAACGGATTGTGAATGTTATTCCAAAGCAAGAGCGACCTGGCGCTCAAGGATAAACTCAGTAACAATAGGTATGAGAATGGATCTTCAT
>APFE030744602.1:87047-124683 GCA_000404065.3 Pinus taeda
TTTCTTGGTGACAACGCAGCAATGTCTTTCAACGGATTGCGATTGGAGTACGCTCTTGAGGGCAGCTCAAACTATATTGCATGGAAGGACAGGATGGAGGCATTATTGGATGATAACGGGCTGAAGGAGTTCATAGATACGGATATCCCAAAGCCTACTGATGCTACTCAAGCTGATGCTTGGCAAAAGAAGATCGCAAAATGTCGAAGGATTCTGTTGGAGGGCGTGAAGGATCACATTGTGTCAAGCCTCCATGGAAAGGCTACTCCATATTTGAAGTGGAAATCATTAACAGAATTATTCCAAAGCAAGAGCGATCAGAGGAAGCTGGCGCTCAAAGATAAACTCAGAAACATCAAATGCGAGAAGGGTGAAAGTATTCCCAAGTATCTCACGAAGTTCACTCAGTGTCGAGATGAGCTGGGAAGTGTGGGGGTTACTGTCGATGATGAGGACTTGGTGAGCTTGGCTCTCCTTGGTCTTCCGAAGAGTTGGCATTTCTATCAGGACTCTGTCAATGGTCGGGAGAAGTTGCCAGGATGGGAAAGACTATGGTCAGATCTTGTGCAGGAGGAGATCAGGCGGAGTACCAGGGACGGATCTTCGTCAAAGGGAGCTGATGAAGAGAATTGTGCTTTGGCTGCCAAAGCAAAGAAAGGGAAGAGCAAAAAAGCTTCTCAGTCTGGTGCGAAAGGCAAGAAGCAGGATATGTCCAAGGTGAAGTGTTTTCACTGTCACCAGCACGGACACTATGCCACAAATTGTCCACAGAAGAAGAAGAACAAGCAAGCTGCTGGATCTGCAGGGGGAGAGGCCTTAGATTCTCAGTTTGAGCTTGATTTTTCATTGATCGCATGCTTGGTTTGAAGTGTGATGGGATCAGTGTGGTTCTTGGACATTGGTGCGTCTTTTCACATGACGGGAGATAGAGATTTGTTCTCTGATCTGAAGGACAAAGATCTTGGAGTGCACATCGAGATGGGCGATGATGGTAGATACAGTGCGACCGGTATCGGTACCATTTCCTTTGAGAGGGAGTCTGGTAAACCCTTTGTATTGAAGGAAGTCATGCATGTTCCAGGATTGAAGAAGAATCTCATCTCAGTGGCGATGTTAGAAGACAAGGGGTATGATGTTGTTTTCAGCGAGGGAAAGGCCTTCCTGCGCAGCAAGACAACTGGTGAGACCCGAAAGATAGGGGTTCGAGTGAGGAACCTTTATCAGTTGCATGTAGATGGATGCGCAGCAATGGCAGGCAAGGCAGAAGGATTGGTGAGCCGGGATGATGGCGAGTTGTGGCACAGGAGATTGGGTCACCTTCACCATGGAGCCTTGAAGATACTGCAGCAGATCACTACAGGGCTTCCTAAAGGCACACTTGCGCAGTCCGATCAGTACAAGGGGTGTACTTTAGGGAAGTTTGTGAAAGCCACCTTTCACGAGAAGGATAGTCGCACCACGACAATCCTTGAGAGAATTCACACATATGTGTGTGGACCTTTCTCAGTTGCTTCAACAGCAAAACACAGGTATTATGTGATTTTTGTTGATGATTTCTCTCGTAAGTGCTGGATCTTCTTCATGCAGAAGAAGAGCGAGACATATTCAAAGTTCTGTGAATTCAAAACACTGGTTGAGAAGGAGTCGGGGAAGAAGGTGAAGGCTCTTAGGAGCTATAATGGTGGTGAATACATCTCGGACGAGTTCAAGGATTTCTGCAAGGCAAAAGGGATTCGTAGAGAGCTCATAGCTCCCCATAACCCACAGCAGAACGGGGTAGCTGAGTGGAAGAAAAGAACGATTGTGGGTGTTGCACGGGTAATGTTGCATGATCAGGGCCTACCCCTTCACTTGTGGGCGGAAGCATGCAATACAACAGTTTATGTGCAGAACCGTTGTCCTCATAGGATACTTGGCATGAGTACACCTGAAGAGACTTATTCTGGTAAGAAGCCTGATCTTTCTCATTTGAGGATTTTTGGTGCTAACGTTTACATGCATGTGACGAAGGATGCCAGAAAGAATTTGGAGCCGACTGCAGAGGTTGGGATATTTGTGGGGTACACTGATACGCCCCACAACTATCGTGTGTATTTGCCAGACAGTGGTAAAACTGTTGTGCGACGGGATATAAAATTTCAGGAGGAGAAAGCCATGAAGTGTTCGTTTGAGAGGGAGCTACACTTGCATGCAGATGAGGAGCTATTAGTTCCTAAGGATGAGCTTCAGGACGTGGATCAGCCACAGGACGAGGTTCATGGAGTGGAAGAGACCACTCATGCAGCGCCAACCATCAGAGAGCGAAAGCGCTTGACAGAAGCTGAGCGACTGGCTCAAGATGCAGAGAAAGTTGTAGGACCACCTACAGCCCAACGCAGGCAGAGACAGTCACCTGATCGGTACACTGGATACATGGATCTTATGAGCAAGTGTGTTGTGACTGAGCCATCCTTTTTCGAGGAAGCTGTGGAGGATCCCGCATGGGTAGACGCCATGGTGGAAGAGTATGATTCTATTGCCAGAAACAGTGCATGGGAGATTGTTCCTAGACCGGAAGGGAAATCAGTGGTGGGTTCGAGATGGATCTAAAAAGTTAAGCAGGCAGCTAACGGGAGTGTGGAGAAGTACAAGGCAAGATTTGTTGCCCGAGGCTTTTCACAGATTGAGGGGATCGATTATGAGGAGACCTTTGCACCTGTCGCAAGGTATTCTTCCATACGGACGATTCTTGCTCTTGAATAATTGACCGGAGAATCCACAGTTTTATCATTTTTGAACCGACGTTTCGAATCCCAAGTGGGATCCATCTTCAGGATGAGAGAATGATGATGGATCCCACTTGGGATTCAAAACGTCGGTTCAAAAATGATAAAATTGTGGATTCTCCGGTCAATTATTCAAAAGATTCAAGCCACAGAAATCTAAAATCCACGATTCTTGCTCTCTCAGCGCAAATGGGATGGCACATTCATCAGATGGATGTGAAGACTGCGTTCCTCAACGGATTCATTGAGGAGGAGGTGTACATTGAGCAACCCGAAGGCTTTGAATTCTTCAGCAGTGAGTCGCATGTGTGCAGGCTCAAGAGAGCGTTGTATGGGTTGAAGCAAGCACCACGTGCTTGGTACACACAAATAGACAGCTATTTCACAGGACTTGGATTCTCCAAGAGCGAGGCGGATCCAAACCTATACCAGATTGTGGTGGAGGGTAAGTTGCTTATCATTGTACTGTATGTAGATGATTTGATTCTAACGGGTAATGAGCTGTTGATACTGTCATGCAAGAAGGATCTTGCTAAAGAGTTTGAGATGAAGGACTTGGGCCTCCTTCACTATTTCCTAGGATTGGAAATATGGCAGCACAATGGTGGACTGTTTGTTTCTCAGGGTAAGTATGCTCAGGAGATACTGGAGAAGTTCAACATGCATGGCTGCAAGCCTATTGATACTCCTCTTCCTGGAGGTTGGAGGAAGGAGGATGCCACTTCGGGAGAAGAAGTGGAAGCCACTGTTTATCGACAGTTGGTGGGGTCACTGATGTATTTGGTCAATACATGACCCGATATATGTTATGCAGTTAACCAGCTTTCACAAGCTATGGTTAAGCCTACCAAGCTCTTCTGGAAGGCAAGCAAGCATGTATTGCGCTATTTGAGAGGCACATCGGGATATGGATTGTGGTACAGAGAGGAGGATGATGTGAAGCTATGTGGCTTCACGGATGCAGATTGGGTAGGGAGCCAAATGGATAGAAAGAGCACATCAGGAAGGGTCTTCAGTATTGGATCGACAGCAGTTTCTTGGTACAGTAGGAAGCAGAGATCCGTGGCACTCAGTTCAGCAGAGGCCGAGTATATGGTAGCAAGTTTGGCTGCATGCGAGGCTATATGGATTAGGAAGATTCTGGTTGGTTTGTTCGATTCTCATTTGGATCCTACTGTGATTTATTGTGATAACCAGAGTTGCATTAAACTCTCGGCTAATCCTGTATTTCATGATAGATCTAAACACATTGACATCAGGTACTATCATATCAGAGATTGTGTGTAGCAAAGGATCATGTTAATTTCATACATTCCAATGGAGGATCAGGATGTTGATATTCTGAAAAAGGCTCTCACCAGGAGCAAATTCGAATACCACCGAGGTAAGATAGGGGCTGCTGATAATCCATATCTTGTCGAGAGGGAGTGTTGAGATTGCAACAAGATGATGGAGCTTAGTGAAAAGAGTCGCCTTCACTAAGTGGGCCCGCAGGAAAATTATGGTGCAAGTTCTTTTTTTGGATCACAGCAGGAGTGACCACAACAAGGATGATCACAACAGGAGTGATCACAGCAGGAGTGATCAAAGTCTATTTTTAGACTGGCTGTCAAAAATAAAAAAGTCAAATATTATTGTCTTATAATAATATTTAGACTATAAACTTTATCTTATTCTCTTGGAGCACTTCAGTTTGAGCTACAGATGTGGCACATGCAGCTGCCAGAAGGAAATTCGCTTTCTTTCTGGGTCAGTTGAGTCGTTGCATGCATGACTTCAGTTAGAACTCAATCAGTTGAGTTTGGTGGAGTTGATGGAGTTGTGTTCAATTTGACTTTGTTAAACTAGTTGTAATTAGTCTAACTGTAAATAGACTAATGATGAGTTGTTAAACTAATTATTAACTCATAATGCAACTAAAGAGTACATCAGTTAACTCAGTTTCATGTCATTGCATGTTCAGTTCAGCAGGGACAGGTGTTAGAGGATCAGATTGCTATCAGTTGTGACTATAGTTGTGCATGAGGATTTGCACAATCAATGAGATTGAGTTATGCAATGAGAATTGGCCAATACTAAGTGATTATAGCCTCTGCTCACGTGATTCCCAGTGTGAGTGATTCTTTTGAGGTAAATACGAGTTTGGTTCAACCATTCTCATCCATTCTTGTGTAGGTATTGAGCAGTGGAGGCAGGCAAGCAGTGGAATAGATTTGGAGATCAGATCTGAGCTGTATTGTGTGTAACAGGTGGAGATAGTTCAGGATACTTGTGAAAAGTATTGACTATTGTAATGTTACATGTTCTCAATCATTAATATACAGATAGTGTGGGCTTTTTAGCTGTAAGCTTTCCCCGGGTTACATACTGTGTTAATGTGTGCATGCTCTTGATGTTTTATTGTTATTTATGCTACTATATTGATGATCAATGTAGAGGAGCTTATGTATTGTGTATGTATTCCGCAATAGTACATGATCAGGATAATCTCCATTGAATATGTGTTTATTATTCAAAATTTCTGCATTCACCTCCCTCGCAGGGGTTTCTCTACACTGTCAGGTCAAGCACTCCATCGATCTGACCCTAGGTGCATCGCTACCCAATGGACCAATCTATTGGTGCTCCGTTCTAGAGAACGATGAAATTAAGAGGTAGATTCAGGAGCTGCTACAGAAAGGTCACATCCAACCGAGTTCATCACCCTGTGGGAGCTCGATCGTGTTGGTACAAAAGAAGGATGGGACTTGGAGACTCTGTATTCACTATCAGGCGCTGAACAAGATCATTATCTAGAATAAGTACCCGATCCCACAAATTTATGACCTTCTGGACCAACTGAAAGGGGAAAAATATTTCAGCAAGATTGATTTGAAGTCAGGATATCACCAGGTACCAGTCGAACCCTCAAATGTGTGGAAGATTGCCTTCAAATCCAAGTAGGGCCTTTTCGAATGGTTGGTTATGCCTTTCGGGTTGATGAACGCTCCTGCAACCTTCATGAGGCTAATGGATGACATCTTGTAGTGATTCACCAACTCATTTGCAGTGGTATACTTGGATGACATCCTGATCTTCAGCCAGAGTTGGGAAGAGAACCTCCAGCACATCCGACAGGTTCTCCAAACACTGTGGCAACACAAGTTATGTGCCAATTTGGAGAAATGCACTTTTGGCATGACCCAAATTTAGCATTTGGGATACATTATTGATGAACAAGGGGTGCATGTGGATTCATCCAAGATCCAAGTCATTCAGGATTGGCCATCTCCAACCACTCTTACAGAGCTCCGCAACTTTCTAGGTCTTTCCAACTTCTACCGCAGGTTCGTTTTTGGATTTTCTCATATCACTTGGTCCTTAACTCAAGTCACCAAGGGAGGAGTGAAAGAAAAATTATTTTGGTATGAATCTCAATAGAAGCCATTCATAGATTTGAAACATCGCCTCTGCTCAGCACCATTGCTCGCATTACCAGACTTGTAACAACTATTTGAGATCGATACAGATGCCTCCGACAATGTTATTGGGGCAGTCCTTACTCAACACGGGCATCTAGTGGCATATCACAGTGAGACACTTTCAGACATAGTCTAGAAGTATCCCACTTATGGAAAAGAGATGTATTCCATTGTGCAGGCCTGCTGACAATGGAAGCATTACATTTTGGGAAGGAAATGGTCATCCACATAGACCACCAACCCCTTCAGTTCATACAGACCCAAGGGAAGTTGCAGAATGATCACCATCAGAAGTGTTCCACATACCTGCAACAGTTCCATTTGAATATCAAGTATAAGAAGGGCAGCACCAATAATGTTACAGATTGCCTCAGTCGACCACTGATCATGACGTTAACCACCATGCTCAACTCTTATGGGCACGAGACTTCTGATTGGCCACATCTCTACAAAAGCGACCCAGAATTAGGCCACACATACCAAGCACTCTTGGAGGGTGAGCATGTTCCATATTTTCACCTTCGAGATGCCCTGTTATGCCACCTGGGTCACCTTTGTGTTCCTTCAAGCAAGCATGCCAAGATTATTTGGGAAGCACACTACAATCAGGCTGTTGGGCATTTCGGGGTCGAGAAAACGGTGGTAGTACTGCATAAGTTTTTCTATTGGTCGAATCTTCGATGGGATGTTAGGAAGTAAACCGACCATCAAGAAGCAAGGCCTCTATACTCCATTGTCTACCCCTAGTTGACCTTAGGAATCCATCTCCATGGATTACATGTTAGGCCTTCCTTCTACTAAGCATGGAAATGATTGTGTTTTTGTGGTCGTCAACAGGTTCTCAAAGATGGCCATTATGAAGGCCTGCAAGAAGAATATCACAGCACAAGTCACTGCTAAACTCTTCTTTGAATGAGTGTGGGTACACTTTGGGATCCCACAGTATATCATCTCAAATCAGGATAGCAGGTTCTTCAGTACATTTTGGTCTAGTCTCTGGTCGATGTTAGACACCAAACTCACTAAATCCATAGCCTTCCATCCCCAAACTAATGGCCAGACAAAGGTTGTCAATAGGATGATCATACACATTCTACTGATGTACAACTCAAAGCATCCACGCACATGGGATGAGAGCCTCCCCTATGTTTAGCACAACTATAACCATGCTCTCCACATCTCGACTAGCCATATCTATTTTCAGGTGGGCTTGGGATTCTAGCCATTATGTCCCATTGATGTGGCCATGCCATTTGCAGTTACTCAGGTAGATTCAACTCATGTCCAGTCTGAAACAGATAAGGAAAATAGCTTCATAGAGAACATCCAACGTATCCTCTAGTAGGTCCATGAAATTTTGGAGAAATCAAATCCCAAGGACAAGCAATGACATGATCAACATCGGGTGCCACACAAGTTTCAGGTGGGCGACAAAGTCTAGTTGCATTTGCAAAATGAACGCCTTACCAGAGCCTATCAAAAACTCACACCAATTCGATATGGTCCTTAAACCATTACCAAGGCCATGGGAGATAATGCATTTAAGCTCAGCATTTTCCCATTCCTTTGTTTGCACCCAATGTTCAATGTGGACTGCCTTCAGCCATACTTTCCACCATTACTAGACACATCCGACATTGCAGAACAACTCACACCAACAAAGTTAAATCTAGATTGCATGGAACAAGCTGCAACTGATAAAATCATGGGCACGTAGATCAAGCACACTTGCCAACAAAATATCCAACTGTATCGAGCTATCAAAGTAGGCCAACTCCTTCACCGAGGCAAGTGGCTCACCAGGGACCAAGTTCAGCAGAAGTTTCCTCATCTCATGGAGGAACTCAATGCAATGGGGACCACTGCTTCCTAAGGAGGAAGGAATGATCCAGGTGGACATTGGTGGCCACCCACCAATTCCACTTGGACCCTCACCATTGTTTTTTTCATTTTTTCAGTTTCCTTAATTGTAGCATAGTTTACTACTTTTAGCAGTTTTTCAGGTCCTAAACTTCCGGAGCCGTTTTGAGGCCCTAAACAACGTTTTTGGGAAAATTGAGAGAAACATGGGTCTGTGGACTGATGTTGCTCATCCAAAAGTTGTAGTCCTTGGATAGATCTTTCTAATGAGGTATTGTGCGTGTCAAACGAAGATCGTATACCAAACTTACGACCCCGAGAAGTTGATGTACAAATTTACCCAAACGGGGCCCATAGTTTGGTGCTTCATCTCCTATGGTTATGTTTTTGAATGTTTAGGGTTTTCCATTATTTCTCAACAATAAATAGGGCTTCAAGCCTCATTGTAAGACAGTTCAAAGGCATGTAACTACCACATCTCTCCTCAGAGATAAGCTACCATCGCCCAAGCTAGTTTATTTCCATTTCTGTTTGTAAGCATATTTCAGTATTTTACATTAATGAAATGAAGTATTATTTCTACTACATCTTTGTATTTATGGTTATCTCTATAATTTGTTGCATTCCTGTTTAAATCTGGATCATTGACATGACTTACATATGGTACTTTTTGGTAGGGTGATGTTGGGTAAATCACAAACAGCTTTGAGCCTGCTTGATTTTCTTATTTGAGAGAAGCTTAGATGTCCCAACCCTCTGTACCATAACTAGTTTTCCTCTACCTTGCCTAGGTAACATTGTTCTTGGCCACATTTCAATATATAAAGATTTCTCGGTGTTCTTATTACTTTTATTATGGTCTTTCTTGTGTCAATTTCATGGACCACACATTCTTTTGATCGAAATACCACCTCATTTCCTTGGTCACACATTTGGCTAACACTCAACAAGTTATGCTTTAATCCATCAACATACATAACATTACCAGCTTTAACCTTTTCTTTTAGAAACGCAAAACCTTTACCCTTAATGATAGCAAGTGAGTCATTTCCAAAAGTGACATTGTTTTCTTTCTCTAAAGCATTATATGAAATAAGACTATATTTGTCACATGTCATGTGTTTTGAGCATCTGCTATCAATGTACCATTGATTTTCTTGTCCTTCTACAAACAATTCTATGCCACATCTTTCAGATTGTAACTCCTTCCTTTTCCATACCTTAGAATTTGTTGATATTTTCTCCTTTTGAGATGTTGGTTGTAATTTTCTCCTACATTCAGATTCTTCATGTCTAAAGTTATTGTAAAATGAGCATTCAATTTCATATTTAAGAGGTTAGAAGTTAGTATAAGTGTTCTTCTTGACTCCTGTCTCATTCCTTTGTTTTCTTTCTTATTTAGTCATGATGGTTTTGTATGCAACACATTGAGTAGCCTTATGACCAAAATTATGACATGAGAAACATTGTCCATTAAAGAAGAAATTTATGTGATCATAGAATCTTATGGTGTTGTTTACCTTTTGACTAGTGCTTCTAGTGTTGTTCATCCTTGGATTAGAGTGAACATGATTTACCTGTGGAATTCCAAGTTTATTCTTTTGGTGAAGACTGAAGCTTTGTTGATTCGTTTTTGTTGCATTTAGATAGCTTCTGGTGGTGGCTGAAGAATTTTTTTTTTGAGATGTTTCTCCAGTGTATCCAAGACTTGTATTCATAAGAAGAGAGAGTTATACCTTGATAATTTCATCTAAGGTTTCAGATCCTTTAGCAAATGTAAGATTCATAGTTTTTATTTTCTCAAGTTCCTCTCTTAGACTTACTACTTCACATTCTAACTTCTCATTATGATTTTCCTTTTCTATGAGTTGATGCTTCAATGTATCTATGGCTATTTTGTTTTCTTCCAAGAAAATTTTGAGTTGAGTAATTTCTTCAAAGAAATATTTTTCCTCTAAAGAATCCACAAATTTATCATTAGACTCATTAGTAGTTTTCTCAAAATCCATGAGTAGTTTAAGATCTTGATTAGATTCTCCTTCTTCACTATTTGACAAGCCATCACTATCTTCATGAGTATAATAACTTCTTCTATTGTCAAACCATCTCCTATTACCTTTTGCAGTATCCTTCCCTTTGTCATGGTTGTCTTTATGAGGAGATTTAGAAGCATAAAGACCAACTCTACCACAAGCAAAACATTTGAAGCGAAGCTTACCTTTGAACCTTCCAATGCCCAGTTGAATATTCTTTACAAAGTTCACCTCATCTTCTTCTTATATATACCCTCATTCCTTGTGTTCTTCCTTTTCTTTTCTTTTTGTAGATTCTTTAAATGCGGCTTCTCTGACTTCTAATGGACCTCCTTTCCCCATTTCAAAAGTAGTCAGGATCCCGTGAAGTTGAACAACCATAAGAGTCTGTGAATCTTGCTTCTCTTCAATGGCAGACACTTTTGAGTCGAATTTAAGAGTTAGATATCTTAATATTTTCTCTATTAAAGTGGTGTCCTTTATTTCTTCACCCAGATTTTTCATGTGATTTACATTATCATCTATACATAGAAATAAACTAGGAATACTTTCATCATTCTACATTCTGAGAGTTTCATATTGAATTCTGAGAGTTTGGAGTTTAGCACTTTTTACCTTAGTATCACCTTCATAGCTTTGAATGATTTTGTCCCATATTTATTTTGCTATGTTTAACTGCATAAATTTGACAAATTTTGATTCTGTCAGACTTCCCAATAATATGTTGACAGTTTTGGCATTGGTTTCATACGTCTTTTTTTCTGTTGCGTCTATGGGAAGTGTGGTTTTATATTGGTAACTTCCTTCCACAATTGCCCAAACATCTGCTCCAAGGGATTGAAGATAGGATCAGGTTCTTGTCTTCCAATATATTAAATTATTTCCATTGTAGAGTGGTGGTCTGATAGATGTTGTTCTGTCTTGATTGCTCATCTTGGGAGATCTTTCTTCAAGAGATCAAGCTTCTTTTGAAGGACATTCTCTAATACCAATTGTTGGGAAAGACAATGAGAGGGGGTGAATCAGTATTTTAAAAACTCACAATAATAATTTTCTTTTCTAAAATATGTACATGACTTTACTGAACGCAAATCGCGTATGTACGTGATTGTTGTAAAAGAAACTAACGTATGCTTAGTAAACGTGTAAACAATTAATTATTTATATGTTAAAATTAAACCAGAATGTAAGAGATTTATCAGGTGTTTTATAAGCAGTAAACAGGTACAGTAAGAACAAAATAAAATATTGGTACACATAAGAAACACACATGAACACCAAGATTTAAGGTGGAAGCCCAATGTGGGAGAAAACCACTATTGTTTTTGTCTTAGTCTTCAAAAATTTTAATATCAAAAGCTTATTACATTCTTGTACTAGTGCAAACTCATGCGAATACGCAGGAACCCACCTGCTGAAGGCTACAACCTTCACTTGTTCTCCAGCTCTACTGGAATGGAGCTCCAACCTCCTGATCTGATTACCAGCTACTACTGGCAGGATGCTTTGACTTCCTCACTAAATGCTCCAACCCTCAGCAACATCCATGGACCACGTTTCATAAATTTTCACACTCGATCCACCTTCTTTAATACATCACAACTTATAGATCAACTAAAGAAAACACAAACATAATTCAAACAAAACAGTGAGATCATTGTAACCAAAACACATAGCTAAACTCAGAATATTGCATCAACACATAGAATCAACTGCAACCCTGATCATTCATATGCCAACATGTATACAGTAATTCACTTAAGGCAACCCACATGCATATGCGCATTTCGGTAGAGCAACCTACTTACAGATCTCAATAGATTAAAAATTTGTAATTCTAAATTAGACACAAAGTTGACCATAGTTATTCTGAAATATTTTGTTAGCTTACAAAGCCCTCATACAATTAGCAGCATCAATAATATTTTCAACCAGTCAACATGTAACCAAATTCAACTTCATCATTCAACCAGTTCTACTTTAGACATTATCACTCAACCCAAATCAACATGAGGACATCATTGATAGATAGCAAAGATACATCAGCACTGATCAAGATGATCAGTCATTTATTAACAAAAAGCTTTCCTTTATGTACGTGACTTTGAAGAAACGAACTTACATGTATATGCGACTTCATTGAGACCAACCTGTGTATAGATCTGCAAATTTTGACCTAAAATTTCACAACTCTTCAGAACTTCAAAAAGACCCAAATCATAATATTCATAGATAAAAACATGTGTCAATACTTAGATCTAGTCAATCCATGAGAATATCATACAATGGAAAGTAATTTTAGGTTTTATGATCCTAGTCCATCATTGTATTCATTAATGCATAATTATTTCAGATCTATGTGTCAATTATGGCCCTTACAATGAAAATATACTTTAGATTGAAGTATTCATCAAAAACCCTTTCACATGCACACTTAGCACTTTGATATTCACCTCCTTATATAGTTAGAGCCTTAGCGAATACCATGAGTCAAAACTACACTAGTGCCAGTGGTAATCTTGGACGGGATCAAGTAATTGTTACTGCGCTCAATATTATGGGTTAATACCATGGTAAGGTCCCTTGGTATTCTTAAATTAGTGCGCCAGCATGTACATGATTTTTCTTCTTTGTACTTGTGTGTATACATGACTTGGCCTTGATGAACCCGCGTATAGATCTTCAAATATTCACCTTTATCAAACCTTTGATTCTGATCTGTAAACATTTGTCCCATCATTATGTTAGTTTGTTCCATCACTTTTTTACCTCTAAACTGATGTGTGGATTCATCTAGTTACCATATACTCATTTTGTTACAAGTGATTTGCCATCAAGGACAACACATGCATCATAATGCCAACTTGATTTAGTAGTTGTTTGATGATAGAAAACATTTACATAATCAATAGAAAGAAGGAACCTAATAAAAGACTAGGTAAAGTTGCATCACAAGAAGTTATCATTTCTAGAGAAATCAACTCATCCCTTTGCCCTAAATTTCTCAACATCGTATTAGAGATAAGGTAACAAATCAAGGAAGGGAAACTCAATAGGGAACACTCAATCATTCAATGACCTAAGTTCTATAAGGGCGTCAAAGCATATATAATATCATTTCATCCTCAAGGCATCTTGAAGACAACGTCTACATCATCTTCTTAGAAGTGTCAAAACCCTAGATCGATCAAAGAAGAAATCTACACTAGAATTATTCTTGGGATCCTTGCTCATGACATCAAGGAAAGAGACCACAAAGACCCTACTTCTACTCAATTTTAAGATATATACAAATCAAAGTAACTTGAAATATACTCATCCAAGAGAAGAAATGTCAAGGACGTTGTCATCATCAACAAAGAATTCAAGGTGATCTCCCTCCCTTTGGAGTCAAGGATCACTCTTGAAGAAAAGAAGAAGTTTTCAATTACCTATACCATCATCAAATTCAAGAAGGCAACAGTTTGAAGGAGCATCCTCACAAGTAAGTATATTTATGTCTACATCTGAATCTATCAAAATGTCTTTTTGCATGGAAAGCAACAAATTGGTTGGGGCTTCAAATTTTCTTGCATGGAAGAAGAGGATAGATTTGAACCTCGTAGAAAATGAGTTTATGGAACATGTTAAGGGCTCAATCACTAAACCTCCAAAGGAATATGCTCAAGCACTTGCAAGGTATATGAAAGGGGAAGTAAGGGATCAAAGGATTCTCATAGAATCCATCAAGGATCCCCTCATTCCATATATATATAAACTAGAAACATCAAAAGAAATATATAACAAACTTATGGAGTTGTTTTCTGTAAACATTGCAGAAGAAGTAATCTCGTTAAGACAAGAACTCTACAAGATGAAGATATCAAAAGAAGAAAGAATAGCTTCATATTGTATGAGGATATCTGAAATAAGGGACCAAATACAATATTTGGGTGAAATAATGTCTGACAAGGAGATGTATACCATAGTACTAAATTCACTTCCAAAGGAATGGGTTAACTTTACATCAAGCATTTATGGGAGAAAGGAATCTACTCCATTCAAGGATCTATGGTCACCATGTAACATAGAAGAAACCAAGTTGAAGGAAAAATATGATGTAGGATCAAATAAGCAAACTCAAGCATATGCTACTATAGGAAAGAGAAAAGGGAAGTTTGGAAATTTTGGTCCTCATAAAAGAAATAAGAACATGGCAAAGGTTAAATGCTATGGATGTCAATAATATTGGCACTACAAGAGAAATCGTCCTAAACTCAAGAAGGACAAAAAAAGAGAGGAAGAGAAGAAACCCATATCACTAAAGAAGTGGAGAAAGATGAAAAGAAGAAATCCAAGAAAGAGGAAGTAAAATATCTCTACAATGATTGAGATAGTGTTCCTCACCTAGTTCTTTTCAAGTTTCTATTTTAAAGTTTTTCTGTTGTATAGATATCATGAGAGGAATTACTAAAAAGCATGATAAGATGCATCAAGGAATCATAGAAGCATATGACTGAAAGCAAGAGCTCATGACATTATATTAGAAGAAGAAGCATGAATGATAGTTGAAATAGAAGTCTATGGAAGCCACCTATAGAAGGATGTAGTTCATGGTAACCTCATTAGAAGAATAAGTAGCACTTATAGGAAGAAGAAAGTCATCTAGATTGGAAGAAGAAAGTCATCTAGTATAAAATCTCATCATATATCATTTAAAAGGAGCATTTGTCGGAAGAGGATAATCAAGATCCTCCATTAGAATATTCATTGGAAGGTTTACTTATTGAAAGGAGCAAGTGTTTCATCAAGAATTACACCTTGTATGGGATTCATGAAATAAATATATGGTGTCACAAGATGTGAAGCAGGTCAAGATGATTGGAGTTCTTTCAATCAAGGAATTTGTTGAAGGAATTCTAGATGATGTAAAGGAATAAATGAGGTATGTATGCATATATTTAATTAATTCATGTCATATGGTTGCAAATATCATGGATGAATACTCTACCTTGAGAGCATGATCAAAATAAAGGATCTCCTTCTTTGGAAAGATGTAGGAAGGAATGGTTCACACATTAACTAGATGAAATCAACATAATATGCCCTCTTATGAAATATAAAGTGGTTGAAAAAATTTATAACTATGATTGGAAGTTCCTGGAAAGTAATGTGTGAAGAAAGAAAGGAAGAGATCATGAAAAATGAAACTATGGAAAAGGAAATCAACATCCAAAGACTAGGATATTTTACTATGATATCTCCATGGAAAGATATAAATATCTTGATGAATTCTGAAAAAGGAAGAGACCCTTGACATTGTATATCATTTTGGAGATGTGTCAATACATATGCAAGCTATTGATGTGAATAAGGATATGTCATCATGAAAGACCATCACAAAGGTATTTTTAATTTAATGTTCATTTTCTATTTTTGAAAAATATCTGGATGGGTTAATGCACGACTACCAAGGGAGGATTTGTGGGTGTCTTCTAAAACTAAGGCATATGTGGTAGGATGAAAGGTCCTTAACGAAAACATGACATAAAGAAGGCAACAAGGCATGAATGAAGGCTAGACATGGAATAAAGTATCACTTTCAAATGATAGGAACGGTGACATGACTGACATGAATAAAAGTGGTGGATGGTTTGTGCTCTACAAAGAATTACCAAAATATGTAGTCTTCATATTAAAGAAGAAGTTCATGGCATCGAAAGAGGAATTCCCAAAAGCAGTTGTTTATCCCATGATCTCCACCTAGAGAGTTATTGAAGGAAATACATTGGTCGAGAGGGAGATTGGTCAAGTCCCTGATTAAGAGGGAGCTTGGGTACATTCCTTTTATAGGAATAGGTGCATTCCTTCAATGGAATGGGTATATCCTCCCTAGTTGAGGCGAGGGAGCTTGTTCAAGTCCCTGGTTAAGAGGGAGCTTGGGTACACTCCTTTTATAGGAATGGGTGCATTCCTTCAATGTAATGGGTATATCCTCCCTAGTTGAGAGGAGAGATAGAAACATCATTCTTGTCTTCACTTGGGAAGATAGAATAGAGGATTGGGTAAGCATAGAGCAACGGATACCCTTTGAGGATGTATTAGGGTATCCAAGATAAGAGTGGTCATAGAGGACTGGGAATCCATGATAAGAATAGTCTTGATGGAACATACTCTGAGAGAAACCGGGTGGGGTATGTTCCGAGAGAGATAATTATGAGGGTGTCTATAAATCATTAGTCTCACCAGCATTGTGCTCTAATCTTGTGGAAAGATAGATCGGTTAGTCAAGGCCTTGCTATGTGAAAATCTTGGTTGACATGATGTTAAACAGATGGGCTACCAATCTAACTCTTCTTATGAGAATTTTTCATATTGAGAATGTCCAAGTACCTTGTATGTATTATAAATACCTCCATATTTAAGAGGGAGTGTTGAAATATGTAACTAGGTTTGGTCTTCATAATGACATGTGTAATCATCATTTTATGTAACTGATGAAAAGAGGAAAAATAAAAATCTTGATTTTATGCTTGAGTCATGGGTTTCATGCTAAAGGAATTGTATTTTATATATGAATCTCCCATTATGAGCTAGTAGGTTTGTTCATCAAGTCATAAAGTCTATTGAGTCAATGTCATGTATTGAAGACCCATTAGGGAATGTTACATATGTAATTAAGTCATTGTAAAGAGGCAAAAGATCCTCCAAGACCAAGTCCAAGCAACTCCAACAAGTTACCTTCAATGAAGCAATCAACCTTCACTAATATCAATTCAATCTAGAATCAATGGAAAGTCAACCTCAAGTCATGAACAAGAAGCCTATATAAGGAGGCATTCGACGTCTCTCAAGGACACACTTCACACTTGACACTCGAACACAAGTAAGCGGAAAAGGTGTGAGATAAAGGAGGACGAAAGAAGGAAAGAAGATCGAATTCTTTTGGATCTTTTTGGGGCTACTTCTCTCCACACGTGCGAAGAGCTCTAGGGTTTCAATCTATTGCAAAAAGGTCGAGTTGCAGTCACATCAAAGTGCCAAAAGATTGGTGTCAAAAATGTCTAGTTTTAAGGTTGAATTAATTAGGAAAGAAAGGGAGGCATAGTGAAGGAAAAGGAGGATAGATCTCTCCAATATCTCCTCTCTCATGTGACTTAGGGTTTCTTAAGTTAGGGCCAAAAAGTTGCAAAAGTTGCAGGTAAGCTGAATTGTAGTAAGGAAGGATGAAGTTGCAATAAAAGTGTTATTGAGGTTGAAGTTGAAGTCAAGGAAGAAGTTTCTTTGACTTAAGGGAAAGGGTGACTTGGTCTTGGAGGAATATTGGTCAATTTTCTTGGTCTTGGAATTCATCACTTGAAGATTCTATAAGAAGAATAATTTTTTTGGGTTTTCCTCTCAAGTTGGAAAGGTTTTGACCTTGGTTGATCGCCTACATTTTGTGTCCCTTGTCTCATGTGTATTTATGATTTGGTAGTTGTTTGATGATATAAAAAATTAACATAATCAAGAGAAAGAAATAAGATAATAAAAAATAAGTAAAGTTGCATCACAAGCACTTATAATTTCTAGAGAAATCAACTCATCCCTCTGCCTTACATTTCTCAACACTTGAGATCTTATCCTTTTTCCCAGAGTGGTGCTTGATAGGTAATCCTCACGGTAACTACAACATTACTCCTATTTGCAATTTTCAATGAACTATTCCAAATCTTAGCTTTGGCCGCATATCCCAAGAACTAATGTTTGTATTTCCCCACCATACAAATCCAAAAACGTATAGAGTTTTCCTCTTTTCTACTCTTTAAATTCTATGTTTAATTATTGTGCCAAGAGGCACTCTACTACCCAATATGGGGAAGATGTATAGGCATAACGTAAGATTGTATAACAACATTTTTAAATGTCATGAAAATATATATAAAAAAATAAGAATAAGTTTTAAAAAAATTAAAAATTAAATGCTCACTTCATATGTTTTAATTAATATTCTAAACACATATAATGTTGAGATGTTGACATAATATCACCATTGTGACTTAAAAATACTCTCAATCCCTGCCACGTGAAATTTTTACGATCTCACAACTCTCTGTCACTTCTTCTCACGTTCTTAAATTTGTCACTTTGAATTTGATTTGGTTTGTTGAGATTTAGATTTGTTAAATAACACTTGTGTGTAAGGTTTCATCATTTCCGCATGAATTAACAATAACATGCATGTTGTGAGTGTGAGTGAAAATGATAGGCACAAGAAATTACACATTTGTAGCTCTCTTGGTTGTTTTGACGATAATGGTGGGAGAAGGCACAGGAGCAGTAGTGGATATAAGTGCAATGGAAGCAGGTGTTGCTTCAATAGTCGTCATTCCCTTTTTATTCATTTCCCTCATTGCCTCATTCATCCCCTTTTTGGCCTCTCATTTTCACTGAGATATTTACAGCTTCTTCTTAGCCCATTTTTTTATGATCAGAGAGAGGCATCCATATATGAAAATTTCAAACAAGAAAATTATTGAAAATTTGTTATTATAGTGCCGAAGTTATTGTAAAGTTTTTATTTATGCTCCAAAGATAAAATACTTTGTTTAAACCTATGCTCTGGGTTTAAATTAACTCAATAAATATTATTTTCATAACTTACATCTTTTTGTTAGAGTTGGGTCGAGTGGGTGTAGCTTGTGGAAGGGACGAGTCACTCGTATCCTCTCCACTTGAGTTCTAGTCTCACTGAGATTGACATGCTTGCTCTTTGGAAGTAATTTATACATGAAAGATAATTGGATCACCTAGAAAAAAATTATGATTACGTTGCATATGTCAAAATGCATTTCACTTTCTTTACCCATTGAATGAATTGCCATCTATGTTTCCCTCTGGAGATTATTTTGGTGCAGGTATATCCTAGTTTGAGTGCTAACAGACGCTCGGAAATCTTTGCATAAAGAATTGTTTCCTTTCGGAGATTATTTTGGTGCAGTTATATATTATAGTCCAAGTGGTAATGGTTGCATCTAATTATCTACTAATTCACAAAACGACTTATTTCTGGCATTACTGCCTTTTCTAATTTTAGTAAAATTGTGTTAGAAAAACATGTCCTCTAGAGCTGATTTTGATGTTGTATCTTTTAATATGAGGGCTAATGCAGGGATCAGAAATATCTTCTAATTCAAAAAGTGATTTATTCTTATTATTGGTGGATTTTATCCCTAAGGGTTTGCTTATTTAGTGGAGTTCCCGTTATTAAAAGCACCTTGCTAATGGGAGGTCATGGCTTCAATTCTCTTCGATGCTCTTGGAGTTAGGCTTTTCCAATAAGCCAACGGGAAGTGATCCCTTCAGGTACATATGCCTGAATAATTACCATGGACATAGCAACCACGGATCTTCGATGTCTGTGAACCACATTAAAAAAAATCAATGATAAATTTTCTAATTTTGATAAAATTATGTTAGAAAAACATGTCTCAACATCCTGAATTCATTTAATTTTCTCTTTGAGATTTATCGTTGGTCATTTACTTGAATTTACTTTGTGTTTTTGCTAATGGAATATTTATAAACCATGTATCGTACACGTTTAAAATGTAAATGAAAAAATTGTGTTTTTTTGTATTGATTTTTATTTTATGTTTTTTAATTCAAAAAATTATGACATGTTTGTGTCATTCCAATCGTGGGTATTGCATTTAATCCATCTCTAAAATGGAAAGAAATATTTTTCGGTTTTGGATGTATCATATACATTAATAGAAAAGATTGGGTTTTTTATAAAAAAAAATAATAGTGAATGGATTGAAATTTGTGTTGATTTGTTAATTTCTAGTTCTTATTTAATAATCTCTTATATCATACACATTTAAAATGTAGTAAAACAAGTTGGTTTCCGTGTTTTATTTATTTAAAAATGGAAAAATTGTTGTTTGGGTAATGCATACAATCCTTGATATGAAATGCCAAGATTTATTTTCAGTTATGGAAGTTTCTAAGGAGGCATGTTTGAATGGGTGTGAAACAAAGTATTGGAATTGTATTAATCGGCCACTTCATTGAGGTCTAAAATGGGCCTTCTAAGAAAAATGTACAACCAAAATAAACTTTATAAGAACCAATAGGATTCAAGATGATGATGTCAACCATGGGAGATGATTCACCATTTTTGGAGTAAAAAAGTAAAAATATTAAAACATAATAAAATAATATAACTAATTTTTCAGCTCGTATTTTCAACTTATCTCCCTAATGTTTACGCAAATTTCAAGCGTGAGTACTTGTTGCATGCAAAGTTTAACTATTCATCAAATGTAATACCACTCCGCTATTTTGAAAACACTTGTGATTTGTATTGGCTATTATTAGTATGTTGGATAATGAACCATGATGAACTAATTACGAAGGAAATGTTGATGTAATTTAAATAAATAAAATTGATGAATAAAGATGGAAATTGTGTGGAATGAAACATTGGAGTAAAAGGATGCTTGCCAAATCTAAATACCAATGAGTTGAATCAGATTTACTCCCATAATAAAACACTCAGTTGAAAATAAATACTGAGAAAAACATTGTTGGAGTGAAAAACAGGCTTTATGGAGAAAAATAAAAGAAAATCGTAGACTGAACGGGAGCAGGCCCCTGAAAGGCGGAACGCCACCAAGAAAAATATACTGGAAAATAAACTTAAAAACAAATTATGGGAATCAGAGGAGGTTGTTGATTCCTAGCCAGACATCTTAGCTCGGGGGAGGATCAAAGGTTGTTCTAAGGTTGGGTGGATCAGTGTTGTCACAGACACAATTTCCAGACTGAGAATTCGGGTTAGAGATTATGATTTTTCCAACAATCGTGTTATGAATTAGATTAATTGAATTTATTGAAGATAGATTAAAATTGTTGGTTGTTATAACGGAGGTTATATTTATCATTTCTTGTTGTATTATGAATATGAGTTACTTAAATTCATTAAAATGCTAGAGTTGGTTAGATAGTTGTTGTAATATAATGCATGCTTGATTGTTGTTGGAAAAGTAAGGAGTGGGTTATAATAAGTGTTGAGTCAATTAAAATTTATTGTTAATTTTTGTATGTGGATGTTCTATATGATAGTATTCGTGGTTTTTTAGAAGATGAACTTTGGCTATGAAAATATTTGTATAACTATGATATTTGGCATTTAATACTTGCTATGAGTATACTTTGGTTTGGAAAATGTAAAAAATTTGCCTTAAGGAGTGCTACAGCGAAGGGTAGGGAGAAGCTATAAGCCATCAGCAGGACCGAAGGGGTGGAAATGGGTTGATTGAAGATGATCAACTACTTAACAAAGATGTTGTCACTACCCTTAACAAAAATCTAGTCTAACTGGTAATCTAAATGTTTTCAGGAGGAAGAAACATAGACCTTGCTAATTGTATCTTAATCAGAGATGTAGAGGTTCAAGTTGTAGTATGATTTTCACGGAAAATTTTATTATAAGTTTGGAAGATTAGTTCCAAAGACACCAAAGTCTATGATTACTTTTATGCATTGGGTAGCTTCCATCCTTGGGACCTAATATCAAACCCAAATCTACTCAGTATAGATTAACTTAATTAAATTCAAATCTACTCAGTATAGATTAACTTAATTAAATTCATTCAGGGATTGTAGATCAATGGGTCAAATAGCTTCCATACAAGTCCTAGAACCTATAGGATAGTAATTAAAAATTACTTATGGTAAATTTCATGGCCTAGTATAATGTTGAACGTACCTAAAGGCAACACCAAAGTACAGAGGGAATTAGGGATGAAGGGTAGAATTATACCATCAAGAGAATTGCATGACTCTGGAGAAATAAGCCAAAATTTAATCTTTCCAGGAAGAGTCGCTACGGGAAAGTTATACGACATTACTCCTAACCAGAAATGTTGTCTCTCTTTTAGCTAGATGTTAAACAAAACCCAGGACAGGGCAAAACTCTAAATTCAATCTAGTCCTGTGGTGATTAATTTGATCAAAAACAAAAAAAAAAAATGGAGACAGTAAACTCATTCATCAGACAGAGTAATAACATATTTCAGATAGAGAGTTTAGTATGTGTTTGCAACAAATATCTAGCATATTACAGAAGGCGTACAGTAAAGAGAATTAATTATGCAGAGAGTAAAACATACTGGCAAACACATAAAGGTAATTTAATGAAAAGAGAATTGGAGTGAAGACTATGTTGTTCAAACCCCAACCACACCATACAATTATTGATTACAGAGAACTATTCTGAGCATAACAATTAATCCATGCTTCATTTTGACAAGAAATATGTAGAAGCGAACATCTATTTAAAATAAGCAATTTCGAAGGTACAGATATATTATTTCTATCACTCAGCAACTTCAATAGAAATAGATAAATTCTCCAGTTAACCAATTCAAAACCAAGTATTTAACTCCTTATTTTGCCACATAGCAGTAACAAATATTCAATCCAGAGCATACATAGGAAAATAATATGCAATAAGTTAGATAACAATTTCACAGAGGAAATATCACCAAATCACAAGTGCAACATAACAGCTTCACCAAAAGGGTTCATAATTACACATTGTATGCATATGAATGCTAAATATTACATAGAATATCTCCATTAGGGAGATTATCACAATGAAAATGTATACCAAGTGTAGTAGTTAAAACATACATAAGGAAAACAGAAATGTGAACATGGAGCTGAAAGTTCAGAGATGGTAGGAGTTTAAGTGTGGCATATTTAAAGAAAATTACCAAGAGCGCTAGGCTCTTTAACCTTAAATTACATAAAATTACTAGCAGCATCGAGTAAATTGCATCATCGACATGTTCCAGAAGGAAAAATAATAAAGTGAGTCTAGGAAGCGTTGGCGGTATTCCCATTGACCCACTGAGGAAATTCAGCCTAAGAAGGAGAGGAATGTACAAAGGAATTGACATGAAAGAACAATGCACCAAAGTTAGTTTCTCATGCTATGAAAACCCCAAGCGTGCGGCTAGAGAGTAGCAGTGTGGAGATATCTATAACAATAACCACATGAAGCGTTAGAAGTAGGAAATCCAAAGAAACCTAATTGAACTATTAGGAAAAGAACCCGAAAAGTGGAAATACCTGTGAAGGAGTTGCAGAGCCAAACAACCATTTGTTCCATTGAACTTGCACAAAAATAAATAAATAAATAAAAATAAAAAATAAATAAATAAAATAAAATAAAATATCAACACGAAAATATGATAATATTGATAAGTGTAGGAAACCATAAATAAACGAACCAGACTTGTAGGGTGAAACTTACCTTCACCCATGGGGTTAGAATGTTGGTCGTGAGAGCTCCAAGCCAGAATTTGGAAAATCCTTCAAGTCGTGGTATCTCACTGAGCGCTACTATAATGATTGGGCCAAGGAATTTCATGAATTAAAGTTGGGACAGCTGACCATGGACGAGTTTGTGGATAAATTCACAAATTTGTAGTGGTATGTACCATACCTTAAAGAGGAGAAGGCCAAGGTGCAGTGGTTCTTAAATTTTTTGCCAGTCTCGTATAAGGAGAGAATTAAGTTTGATAACCCAAAATATATGGGAAAAGTGGTGAGAAAGGCCATATTATGATATCAGCAATTCAAAAATAGAAGTCAAGGCAGCAAAGTGTGGAAAGGTAAGAAGAGAACCAAAGTGGGAGGGAGCATAAAAAGATTAAAAAAAACCCTGTTATCTTAAGAAATTTGGTAAGGATCATCAAAGGAAGAAGGTTAGCAAAGGAATTGCACCACCACATGCTCAGATGTATACAGGCCCAAAAACTTTAGAATTTAACAGCAGAAAAAAAGCAGTATAAAGGAAAGGGACTCGTTGAAATGTTGGGGTTGCAGAGAGCCACATTTGTTGAGCGATTGCCTGCATAATCCTAGGTATGTTCACAACATTCAGGTCATTCAAGAAGCAACGACTGTGAATGACATTGCCCGGAACATTCCTAGAATTAGTGTAGCACTAGAGGATAGACAAGCTGAGCATCGATCAACTATGATTGAAATCAAAGGTATGATACTAGACCAAGCTATTTTTGTTTTAATTGATCTGGGGGCTAGTATAAGTTATATCCACCCTCAAATCTTGGAAAAGTGTAATCTGAAATCAAAGAAATTCAAGAATGTGTGGTTGGTCCAATTGGCAACTGGTACTAAAAGAAAAGTAACCAGTCGAATAAAATAGTGCTCCTTTAATTTAAATGGTCATCCTACACTAATTGATCTAAACATTCTTCTTTTAGGAACTTATGACCTGCTGATAGGCATGGACTGGTTGGAAAGGAAAGCAGTTGTTATAAATTGTTTGGAGAAAACAATTAGTTGTGTGGAATAGAATGGACACACTTGGAAAATTAAGGGGAAGCCAAAACCAGTATCAATTTGACAAATTTCAGCCTTACAGTTGAAAAGAAGTGCAAGAAAGGGATGCCAGTTGTATATGGTACAAGTGAAAACCAATGATCAAATAGTAGGAAAATGAAAATTAAATACCTTTCCCATTATTAACGATTTTCAAGATGTATTTCCAGAAGAAATTTTGGGGTTATCCCCATAGAGAGACATAGATTTTACCAATGACTTGGTACCAAGCGTCATTCCATTGTCTAGATCCCCCTATCGAATAAGCACCCCTAAGCTACTAGAACTAATAATGCAATTATAGGAGCTCTTGAACAAAGGATATATTAGACTCAGTGTCTCGCCATGGGAGGAACCAGTACTCTTTGTCAAGAAAAAGGATGGTAAATTTAGACGGTGAATTGACTACTGTCAGTTGAATAAATTAACAATTAAAAATAGGTATCCACTGCCTTGAATTGATGTGAGCGAGGCAACAATTTTCTCAAAAATTAATCTAAGAACTAGTTACCATCAGTTGTGTATAAGGAATGAAGACATCTAGAAAATAGCCTTCAGAACTAGGTGTTATCACCTAAGAAACAATTTCTAAATTGTTCACATCAGTTTGATTGTAAAGGTTTGGTGTTAATCCAATTTAGTTTTCTTTCATGTTTGCTTTAGTATCTAAGCCCTAGGATTCTTGGTGGTATGGTTAAATAAAGGTCAACAATTTGTTCTCATTCAATAATGGTCCCACAACCCGCACAGATTCCTTGTATCAAATTTGTTTTAAGGTTCTTATGTGTTACGAAACAGTTTAGGTGTTTTCGTAGTGCGAAACCCAATCTAGGTGTTTTCGTAGCACAAAACCCAGAATTTACACTGGCTGTGCTACGAAATCAGGGATTCATGCAGATCCATAGCAAAACTTGCTCAGCTGTCATATCTATCAAGATCCGTTATGTTTACATCATCAGTTGCCAGCTTATACACTTCGCCTATCATGTCCAACCGCTTATCCTTATCATTAGAGTCGTTAGGCACCTTGGTACGCTCAGGTTGCAAGTTTCAAGAAAATCCAAGCACTCACACTCATGATTTGTGTTTAGATTCATGCATAAGGAACAAATTGTCAAGCATTCAATTTGAATTCCTTGAAAATCAGGCGAGGCAGTTTTCGAGCAAGGCAACTTTCAAGAGAGGTAGTGATTGAAAATTGAGACAGTGCCAGTCTTTCAAATCTTCATTCCGCTGGAATTCCATGGAGGGAGCTACAGAAATAAGGGAGCACAGGGTAGCCAGGTGTTTGAGGAACGAACCGGAAGGCTTAGATATTATCCTAAAGAACAGTGAAGTTGAATGCACATTCAAGCAGGTTGGCTATTGGAGATTTTGCGAGAAACTTCAAGGAGGTCATACGCAAGTTGCCAGGAAATTTTCTTTGAATTTCACAGGATCGAATTCGAAAGTCGGGGTGCTCGAATTACCCATCTCTCCATAGGTTATATCTGCAGTCACTGAAATCCCAAGGGGAAAGGAAAGATGGTTTAAAAATTTCAAATTTGATATGACCCCATGTAAGGAATTTCTAAAGCTAGAGTTCATTGATTCGGACTTGAGCAAATCAATGCCCAAAAGCTTTGTCAAAGATTCATATGCTAGCCTACTTACCTGCATATAGAGGTACTTCACCTGCGAAGGGAGGTATCATAAGGTGTACTCTTATCACTTCAAGCTTCTGCTCCATTTTACTAAGAAGATATCACTTGGTTTGCCTTTCTACTTGTTTCGTAGCCTGGGTAAAATGTGTGACAAGGTTCAGTTAAAGAAGGAAGCCTGTGAGACCTCGTTGTTTCATCACGACTTAGTCAAGTTAATCGTTTTGCATGAGCTCTAGAGAGTGGACAGGGACTGGTCCACGTTCATGTTTATGTCTGGCTTCAAGAATGAGACTGGTCTCAGTCCTCAGGCTGTGAAAAATTCTCCACCAGCGGCTGGTCATCATGCAGAAACAAGATCCAGGAGATTCGTAAAAGTGAAGGCTAGGAAACAAGTAAAGGAACCCACCAGACCACTGGTAATTTAGGACACACCCCGACAATCTCAGAAAGAGAAAACTCAGGTCAAAGAGGGTGTACATGAACCATCTACAAGTGAAGTAGTCCAGAGAAGAATAACTAGGAGCCAATTAGCTAAAGAAAAAGGCGAGATCGTGGTTACTGAGGAAAGCCCAGTTTCAAAGGGAAGTCTGAATGACTTGGTGCAAGATATTGATATTGAAGAATCTCCTCTGGTTTGAGCAGATTTGATAGAATCAGCTAAAGACAAAACTGAAAGGATTAAAGCCTCGAAAAAACTCAAATTTGATGAGCAAGTTTCTAAATTTATATTTAATCCAAGAAGACCTGTGATGAGGCGTTAAAAGCAGATACAGGAGACGCTGCCAGAAGTAGGTGAAATAGAGGAGATAGCAAAATCTCATGAAGCACCTGTGACTTCATCAGAAACATTATCTCAACTGCATAAAGACGATAGAGGTAAGGCAGTTATCTCTCAAGAGGAATATAGTGTTGAAGAGTTGAAAAAGAAGTTGAAGTTAGCAAATCTTGAAATTGCTAAACTGAAGAAAGCATCAAGGAAACATGCAATCAAGGAAGCTTAGTTTAATAAAATGCAGGTTCTATGGGAAGACAAAACAATTTCAATACCCGAGGTGGTCAACTATCATGCTCAATACTACACCTGGTCAGTCCCTACAATAAAGGAAGCAAAATTCATCAGAAAAGTTAATACGAGACTGAGAGCCTAGATCAGAATTATGAAGACGCAAATCGAGGATTTGAAGATACAACTAAGCCAGCAGAAAGGATTTCCTTAGCTAAGGAAAATCACACAGAAAACAAGGTTAAGTCCTAAATTTAGATGATTTACCTTTTTGAAGTTTTCCTTAAAGAGTGGTTCCTCTGCATTTAGTTTTGAATAGCTTCAGGGCACACAAAAAGGGACATTTCAAGATAAATAAAGCTCAAGATGGTCAAATTTTGGCATTAAAACTGTGTTTTTGAAATTAAACAGCAGTTTCATAGCGCACTACAAAACTACTAAAGACGATGCCTAATGCACAGCAGTTTCGTAGCGCGCTATGAAATTGTTGTAGTTGCATGTTACAATTCGGTTGATCAATTGTGAGTGAAAAAGGGCAAATCATTAACAAAGTATGAGCATCCAGCAAAGGCAGAACAAGCAAAGGAAGGACATGGACATATGTGAGCTCTAAATCTATGTGTTATAAAATGGTCATTATTCATAGCTAATATTGTTCGTGATGCTTCAGGCAGCATTAGATAGGTTTTGTTTTAACACGTGTACATGAGCCAGGTCTACAGTACATGAAAAGCATGGTAGTCCAATACATTTTTGGGTAATCAAAGAAGAACAACAGGGATAATTGATTTTGAATATCCTAGTGGAGACTGAAACCAGAAAAACAGGGGTAGTTTCCTACTTTCCAAGAGTAGTAAAGAGATAAGACATGAAGGGCCAGCAAGGAGTTTCAAATCATCACCACAGCTAAACTGAAGAAGGACATGTGTCAGAGAACGAGTTTGGGTTGTAATAAATGATACTACCAACATGATGAGGAGTTATACTACTAATTGTCTTAGGTTTCTAGATCTTCCAGTTAGCAGTTAGTTGCATTTAATAGTTAGTTTAAAGTGTTAATAGGTGTCATAATAGGAAGAATTCGAGTTCCCCTCATGCTGGAGGAGGAATCTCAGTTATATAGAGAGCTCTATATATATCAGAACATCTGATGTACAAGGGGTTGGAAAATTATTCAAAAAAGTTATGATATTGTGCTTTGTGTAAAGACTCTGTTTTTAGTAATACAGTATTTGGCCTTACTTCTCAGGAATCAGAAGGAATTCAATGTTATGAATGTCTTGTATTGTCTTCTTCCTATTATCTACAGTGGTATGAATGTGTGATTACTTAGAAATCACTAACAGTGCTCTAATTTCCTTCATGCATTTGTAAACTGTATTGGTCCTATGTGTATCTGGTGTGTTCTACATATGTTGGATTCTAAATGCCCTGACTTCTATGTAAAGCTAACTTTACTATCAATACTGAAGCATATCTAACTCCATAAACCCAATGGATACTTTTTAATTGTGTTTCAACCTCTTATACTTGTTCATTTGTTTCATAGAGTTAGCCATCTTATTCATTATCCAAATATTTAATCTTGTGAGAGAGCCCTCTGAGGTTGGGGAGGCTAAGCCTCAGCCTAAAGTAGGTTTGAAAGAGTTACACAAGGTCTGCCTAGTCAGCAGCCTATCTGGGCTAGGTTTTGTGATAACACTAGGTATAGTCATTATGACTTTGTAATGTTACCTTTTGGACTCAGAAATGCACCAGCAACCTTCATGTGTGTTATCACTGGGCTAGAAAGGGTTGGGATGTGTCAACCTTCAACCCATCATAACTATTTCAAACCACTTATAGCTAGAAGTTAGCCCTTCTAGCATGAGAGAGCTCTCTCAAAGAAATAGTATGATGTTCTAAATAAAACTCAATTACAAATGACTAACTCTGGATTTTTATGTGCTTTTTACAGGTGAAAGGGATTGAGTACTACAACCATTGGGCATGGAGTCAATTACATGAAACTCAATTACTTACATAACTACTTTACGAGGAAACTGAGGCATCTTTTGGCTTAGAAACGAAGTGAATAAAACCCTTTAACAGCAAATAAAACATATGAAGGAAGTTGGAGAAAACCTTAATACTGAATTCCAAGTGATCATAATGCTTTAAAAACTGATATCAATGTAAAAGACAGAACAAGAAAACATATAAACCAAAATCTGTATCTCAGGTAATGAAAACAGAGTATGCTAGTAAATATATATTAACAAAGAAAAATTACATATGGTAGCTTCTTCGCATCCTCGATCAACCTCTCCCAAAGTCAAAAATCTATCTACTTATAGAGAAAATATATCTTTACATCAACTTGCCACCTGAGCCAGATTTGATTCACTATTCAAGAGACCTATTTCTATTTGACAAACAAAACAATGGGGATATTTCTGTTTTAATATATTTTGAAAACAAATAAGAATATCCTATCATTTATCAACTCAACCAATTCTGTTGTTGAACCTTATCAAATCCAAACAAATGCTAAATGTGTATCTTATGTGTCTCATGCCATGTGGATGTGTTGGCCTAGTTTACTCTGTTGACCTAGACCCCACCAATTCTAATTCCAAAATTATTGGCTAGGAAAACATCTGTAAAATAGGCATCAAAGACAAGTGCATATTATCCAACTCCTGATAGGTGTGTAAAACCTGAGAGAGGTTTTTGTAGATGAGACCATCCTAAAAAAAACATCCTTCATATTTCCAAAATTCCTTTTCATTTGGTCATAAAGTGAGACTAAAGTTGACTACTAAAACAATCATTTCCAAAATTTTTGTAGCAAATTTTGGTAGCAAAAAAACCACTCCTATGCTATCATTTTGATGCCTTTGCTGATTCTAAGGTGTTTAGTAATGTTTTTTCATTAAACTCATTCTATCAAAACTCTCCCAATTGAAAATTTTGCTGGATTTTCTTTCCATGGAAAGCTACAGCAATTTCGTAGCAAACTATGGTAGCAACTTCAAAAAAAACTCTTATGCTATCTATTTTCTCTCTCTTCTATTTATGAGGTCTTCTTTTATTTTTATAAGCTAAACAGATGCCTTTAAAACTATTTTTTATGAGCTTTAGACCAGACTTAACCTCCATGGAAAGTTACAGTAGTTTTGTAGCAAATTCTCAACTTCATTATGGGCAATTGCTACGAAAGTTCCTAAATTCTGAGTGTTTAAATTTTTCATGATTCTAAATGCCTCCTTATGACTCCTAATATCATGTTGACTATATATATGGCTGAGTTCATTGATTGGGGTATAGTGAAAACAAAATTGAAAACTTTACCATATTATGGAGTAGCATCTACTTGTACTTGCAAGTCTTTCACTTGAGTTTGCAACTTCCTTTTGTCAGTTTGCAGCCACCTATTCCTTCTATACATATGCTTTAGCATATTTTGCAGTGGTAGAATTCTCTATGTTTTTTCCTAGCATTTTCTACAATTTTCTCATCAAAATATAGCTACTCCAACACCTGCTTCTTCATTTCTTCAACTTCCAATTTGGCCTCTATCAACTCTTCTCATGAATTTTTTTGTGTTATGGCTGCAACATGTTAGGAGTTGCTTGTGAGTTGCTTCCTCTTTACCTGCAAATCAATTTGCGAATACCTAGACCACACTCAAACCATGGCTAGACTCAGTTTGACAATGCAAAACCCTATTCAATGACAGCACTTGTGAACTTTTGATAGCAGCAAATGGTATAAAGAGGAAAAGGAGAGGTAAGGGTGAATGAAAAGAAGTGGAGGACATGGGAAAAAAGGTGTATAATGACTTAGCACAACTCTGACATCACTAACAATCATTTAAAATAAAACTTTTACACAACAATGGACTTTCGTATCAAGACAAGTGTTAGGATGGACCATTTTGCTATGGAACTGTCAGGGACTTTTGTAGAAAAGTATGGGTTTGTGTAACTGTGTTTGCTGCAAAAGTTTGTAAAAGTTTCAGACCAACCTAATATGAAATGATGACCTCAAAATGTATGGAGTGGTGACATTTTCTTGTTATGATGACCCTATTAAACATTGAATCAGCCCTATAACAGGTGTCACATGAAATTAGACATAAAAACCCTATCTATAATGACCAATCAAACTAAAACATTATTTAGGGTTATCATAGATAACCATGGCTCTAATGGGGATGTTGTGCCCCAATGGTGCAACAAAGAACCATCAGACCAGTTGCTTGACCATTGGGCTTATCCCAATTTGAAAACTGAAAAGCACACTGCCAACCAACTGGAAACCAATTACTACTACTGCAACATGATACCAAACTGTTGTACAAACTGAAATTGACCACTGCAAAATGTAACCTAAAGTTGAAGGAAATGCTTGCCCAACAAGCTTATTTATGTACCAATAACCCCACTCTAACATATGAAAATCCACCTACTTAATTCAAGCAATATTAAACCTCCAATATAACCAGTCAAAAAGTTGATCCAACACCAGGGCTCCTTGACTATTCTTAACTGGACCATCTATTGGCAACTCAGAATAAAAACTAAATCCATCACCTAAGCTTATAAATGGAAAAAACTCCACCTTCATTGATGACTGGAATAGACTTACCAAACGATCTGGATAATCATGAAAAATCACCTTTTCTTGATGAGTAAAACCATGAGAGCTAAATTCATTCATAACTAATGGCTTCTATTGTCCTATGTCTTCAATTCCAAGAACATAATCATATAAAAAGGAAATAATAGATTTGTCTTCCCTTCCATGTAAATCAACAAAAACATCCATGCATCCTTGAACATCTTCAAACATGACATCCATATCATGCGTATCAAAACTAATCTTTTGCTTATCAAACAAATCAGATATAACCTTTGGGTAGTTTTGCTTGAGGAATTTCATTTTGATTCTGAACACTAATAGCTCCTATACAAACAACTTTGTGCATATCATCCATGTCATTTTGATGATCCTCAAATAGAATAGGTAAAACATGTATATCTAGCTCTTCATATAACTCATGTTTACCTAAAAGTGAACTTTCATGCACTTTAATCGGGACAATGTCATTATGATCTTCAACGGAAAAAAATTATTGTCTAGGTAAACAACTTTCATCACATGTTATCTCATTGTTCAGAATTTTCATGCATGTATTTTCAACAACCTGATCTTGAGGAGTTTCTTCTTGACATAAAATCTTAGAAAAGGAATGGTCTAAAAAGCAATCTAAATTATTTGGCTCATATCTTTGACTGCATATAGATTGATAAGGCTGCAAATCCTCATGGATTTCATGTACTATGACTTGACTGTCAAATTTTTGATCCATTTAATCTTCAACTAAAGAAGAGACATATGTTTGTTGTAAATTTTATCGATCATCATGACTAGCTTGAGAAGAAAATTCATAAAGTGCCTCTAACATCTCCTCATCATCCATACATTCTACATCATCATCAATACTTTTAAGATATTGAATGAAACCTTTCCAAAAATTACAATAGTCTTGAAACAGTGGTGATGAAGGATGAGACTTCCCATAATGTCCAAAATATATTCTATGGAAATATTTAAGAGAACACAAGATTCCTGATGGAAACCCTTCATACCATACTCTAGCTTTGACTTATAAGGTAGCCATAAACATATTCATGAGACAAACCTCAGGAAACTCAACCCTCAGTCTACATACATGTAAATAGAATTTAACTAAATGTAGACTAGCATCATCTTTATTTTCATCTTTGAACATGGGTAGATGGGTTGACCAATCAACACAAGGCATAGAATTTGGAAAACCATAGATGTGAGACCGATCCATAAGACATACCTAACATTTCTTCTTGCAGTAGAACTCATCTTGGAACTTCTTCAAGATATTGATCTTCAAGTAGTGGAGTCACCATGAAGCTCTGATCTTTTGTATCTTTTGAGTGGAGTCGCCAGGGTAATATCACAACCTTCAGAAAACTCTGATTTCTTGTTACCCTCAAGAATCAAAATGAAGAGACTCAAAGAAAATCTAGGAAAAGGAGCTTTTCAGCTCCCGGCAGACACACCAAATTGTTATCATTGGGCTAGAAAGGGTTGGGTTGTGTCAACCTTCAACCTAGTATAACCATTTCAAATCACTTATGGCTATAAGTTAGCCCTTCTAGCATTAGAGGGCTCTCTCAAAGAAAACAGTATGATGTTCTAGATAAAACTCAATTACAGATGGCTAACTCTGGATTTTTATGTGATTTTTGCAAGTGAAAGGGAGTGAATGCTACAACCATTGGGCATGGAGTCAATTACATGAAACTCAATTACTTACATAACTATTTTATGAGGAAACTGAGGCATCTTTTAGCTTAGAAACGAAGTGAATAAAACCCTTTAACAACTAATAAAACATATGGAGGAAGTTGGAGTGAACATTAATATTGAATTCCAAGTGATCATAATGCTTTAAAAAACTGATGTCAATGTAAAAGACAGAACAAGTAAACATATAAACCAAAATTTGTATCTCAAGTAATGAAAATAGAATATGCCAGCAAATATATATTAACTAATTAAAATTACATATGGTAGCTTCTTCTCATCCTCGATCAACCTCTCCCAAAGTCAAAAAGTTATCTATTTATAGAGAAAATATCTCTTTACATCAACTTGCCACCTGGGCCAGATTCGATTCACTATCTAAGAGACCTATTTCTATTTGACTAACAAAACAATAGGGATATTTTTGTTTTAAGAGAGTTTGAATACAAATAGGAGTCTCCTATCATTTATGAACTCAACCAATTTTGTCGTTGAACCTTATAGAATCCAAAAAAATGCTAAATGTGCTACTTATGTGTCTCATGCCACGTGGATGTGCTAACCTAGTTTACTTTGTTGACCTAGACCCCACCAATTCAAATTTCAAACTTTCTGGCTAGGAAAATTTCTGTAAAATAGGCCTCAAAGACAGGTGCGTATTCTCCAAATCCTAATAGTTGTGTAAACACTGAGAGACATTTTTGTAGATGAGCCCGTGCTGGACAAAAACCTCGTTCATATTTCCAAAATTCCTTCTCATTTCGTCAGAAAGTGAGCCAGAAGTTGACTGCTAAAACAGCCATTTCTAGAATTTTCATAGCAAAGTTTGGTAGAAAATTTCAAAAACCACCCCTATGCTGTCATTTTGATGCCTTTGCTGATTCTAAGGTGTTTATTAATGTTTTTTCATTAAACTCATGCTATCAAAACTCTCCCAACTGAAAATTTTGTTGGATTTTCTTTCCATGGAAAGCTTCAGCAGTTTTGTAGCAAACTTTGGTAGCAACTTCAAAAAACACTCTTATGCTAGCTCTTTTCTCTCTCTGCTAGTTATGAGGTCTTCTTTTATGTTTATAAGCTAAACATAGGCCTTTAGAACAATCTTTGCTGAGCTTTAGACCAGCCTTAAGCTCCATGGAAAGTTATAGTAGTGTCGTAGCAAATTCTCAGCTTCATTATGGGCAGTTGCTACAAAAGTTCCTAAATTCTGAGTGTTTATAGTTTTCATAATTCTTAATGCCTCCTTATGACTCCTAAAATCATGTTGACTATATATATGACTGAGTTGACTGATTTAGGTATAGTGAAAACAAAATTAAAAACTTTACCATATTATGGAGTAGCATCTACTTGTACTTCCAAGTCTTTCACTTGAGTTTGCAACTTCCTTCTGTCAGTTTGCAGCCACATGTTCCTTCTATACATATGCTTCATCATATTTTGCAGTGGTAGAATTATCTTTGTTTTTTACTAGCCTTTTTTGGAATTTTCTCATCAAAATCTAGCTGCTCCAACACCTGCTTTTTCATTTCTTCAACTTCCAATTTGGCCTCTATCAGTTCTTTTCGTGAATTTTTTTTGTGTTATGGCTGCAACACATTAGGAGTTGCTTGTGAGATGCTTCCTCTTTACCTGCAAATCAATTTGAGAATACCTAGACCACACTCAAACAATAGCTAGACTCGTTTTGACAATGCAAAACCCTATTCAATGACAACACTTGTGAACTTTTGATAGCAACAGATGGTATAAAGAGGAAAAGGAGAGGTAAGGGTGAATGAAAAGAAGTGGAGGACACAAGGAAAAAGGTGTATAATGACTTAGTACAACTCTGACATCACTAAAAAACATTTAAAATAAAATCGTTACGCAACAATGGACTTTCGTAGCAAGACAAGTGTTAATATGGACCATTTTGCTACGGAACTGTCAGGGACTTTTGTAGCAAATTCTCAGTTTATGTAACTACATTTGTTGTGCAAGTTTGTAAAAGTGTCAGACCAACCTAATATGAAATTATGACCTCAAAATGGATGGAGTGGTGATCTTTTCTTGTTATGATGAGTCTATTAAACATTGAATGGATAGTATAACATGTGTCACATGGACCTAGACATAAAAACCTATATATAATGACCAATCAAACTAAAAAACTTATTTAGGATTATCATAGATAACAATGTGCTTGGAAAACAATATATTGCACCCTTACCTCGATAAATTTGTATTAGTGTTTGTTGACATAGATTTGTCATCCATGTCAATATGGCAATATTCGAGGAGCCAGGAGGAGCAAACAGAACCATCAAAGGAGAAAACAGAGCTATCGAAGGAGCAAAGAGCAGACAGAGCCATCGGAGGAAGCAAATAGAGCTATCAGAGCCAAAGAATACACTATAGGGAGCTATCGGGAACAATATAGTGTATACGCATACAAATACACTATCAGAGGCAAAAATACACTACTGGAGCTATCGGGAACAATATATTGTATATGCATAAAAATATACTATTAGAGGCAGAAAACACATATATGGATGCATTTACACTATCGTAGGCGAAAGACTTAGTTATATTGGAATACACTATCGGAGCGGAGAAAGAAATATATATATAGGCATATAGAGGTGGGGTATATATATATCGGCGATATGATAATCGGTGGCTCGGTTATGTGTCATCACCACAAACCCCCGACAGCGACATATATGTATAGACTCGACGGAACATATAAGTTCAGGTGCATAAATAGTGAAGTCTACCAAAAGTGTTCCGAAGCATGTTTTTAGTGTATTTCAGCTTTTCGAGCTCTAAGCCTTGGTGCTTTAAAACATGCAAATTTGCATTATATATATAAATATCATATAACTACGATACATGCGAACCCGCTGAAACATTTGCATCCGCCCTATCGGTAATTACATATTGCAATACACAGAGGGTTGTCCTCCTGCAAGCGCTGATTGCGATGAATATTGTGG
Organism: Pinus taeda; assembly: GCA_000404065.3. Classification (NCBI taxonomy): domain Eukaryota; kingdom Viridiplantae; phylum Streptophyta; class Pinopsida; order Pinales; family Pinaceae; genus Pinus; species Pinus taeda. Next base: position 123,506 of record APFE030744602.1, read on the forward strand.
ACCCAATGCAACATTACAGTTTGGTCTATTGTTATGTCGCATCTGACATATCGCAAGTGCTTAAGACCTTGCACCTATGAAAGCACTGATTGCAATATACACTACAGACCCGATAAAGTTATAAATGTGGGCATAATAAATTTGAAGTCCGACCTTTAGTGTTTTTTCATATATTCCAGTGTATTACATTTGCAACCATAAAAAGGCGGGCCCACATTGTAGAAATTTTGAATAATTTAACACATATTCAATGGAGATTATCCTGATCATGTACTATTGCAGAAAACATACACAATACATAAGCTCCTCTACGTTGATCATCAATATAGTAGCATCAATAACAATAAAACATCAAGAGCATTCACACATTAACACAGTATGTATCCCGGGGAAAGCATCTCGCTAAAAACCCCAACTATCTGTATATTAATGATTGAGTCATGTAACATTACAAAGTACAATGCTTATCACAAGCAATCGAGTACCAGCTCCACCTGTTACACACAATACAGCTCAGATCTGAATCAATCACTGGCTCAAATCTCTTCCGTTGCTTGCCTGCCTCCGCTGCTCAATACCTGCACAAGAACCGGTGATAATTCCAAGGCATCCACGTCTTTTCTTGGCTAAATCACGTGAGAACAAGCTACAATGTGGGCAAACTCATTGGCATACTCAATCCCCTGATTTGTGCAAGATCTGGTGCACAACTATAGTCACAACTGATAGCAATCTGATTCTCTAACACCTGTCCCTGCTGAACTGAACATGCACTGACATGCAACTGAGTTAACTGATGTATTCATTAGTTGTAATATGAGTTAATAACTTGTGAATTAATTAATAACTAATTCACCCAACTCATCTCTAGTCTATTCGCCAGTTAGACTAAATACAACCAGTTTAACAAAGCTAAACTGAACACACTCCATCAACTGCACCTCCAGTCCACTAAACTCAACTCACTTGAGTTCTAACTGAAGTCATGCATGCAAATATTCAACTAACCCATAAGAACCACGTATTTCCTTCATGCAATTGCATGTGCCACATCCGTAGCTCGAACTGAAGTGCTCCAAGAGAATAAGACAAAGTTTATAGTCCAAATATTATTTTGAGATAATAATATTTGACTTTTCTATTTTTGACAGCCAGTCTAAAAATAGACTTGATCACTC
>APFE030744602.1:137552-151505 GCA_000404065.3 Pinus taeda
ACCATTTTGTTTGACATGGTTTTAAGGACTTTTTGAAGGCCCTCCATGTCATATGGATCCTTAGTGATCTTTTTCTTCGAGTCATCTTTAAAGGACACTTTTTTGGATTTTCGTTCTTCCAAGGCAGTTTTCTTTTCCAAGGCGATCACACTTTTTTCAACAGCGAAGGCTTCCTTCATGTTTTCGGCCAATGTAGGCTGTTTAGCCCTATCCACAAAAATGGTTATGTTTGAGGGTAAGGCAGTGATATACCACTCGCTTCTAACTTGTTCGCTTGGCTTATCATCGGTGGGGATTTTGTTCAAGAGTTTATTAAATCGGGAGTTAAACTCCTTAATGGATTCTCTTGACTCGATCCTTAAATTGGAAAGGTCATGGACAAGTGTAGTCAAGGATCTATCATCGCCGTATTTGGTGAGGAACTGTTCCTGGAAGATATTCCAACTTGTGATGGATCCAGAGGGTAAGGAAAAATACCAAGACCCTGCTGATCCTTGTAGTGTATAGGGAAACAATCTAACTACCACATCTTCTTCATTCACTCCCTTCAAATTGACTGACAACATAAAATTATTTATGTGTTCTTCTGCTGACGTTCCAGCATCTGGATTGAATTTTGGGAGCCATTTTTCGGGATAATCGGGTAACGGATGTAAAGGTGCAGGCATGGTGATTGCACCAGGACTTCTCCATGGTCTTTGAGCCATTTTAGGAGTACCAGTGATTGCCTGTGGTGTTCCAGGTGCTTGAGGGGGAGGTGGAAGTGAAGACTGAAAAGATTGTGATGTTTGAGATGAAGTCCCTTGGTGAACAACAATATGTAGTGGTGAAGTGGGTGTTTGACTCTGCACAGGTGATGATGAAATGGAAGATGATGGAGAAAAGGTTTCGCTACTAGAACCTTCAGCGGTCTTTTTAATCCTTTTCCTTTCGGGCAAAGGAAAATCAGGTGGTTCAATACCTAGTTTTTCGCTTTGGAGTCTGGTAAGGTGAGGAGGTAAGTGGAATTTCGAAGTCTGACTGCCTTGTGATACTTCAGATCTAGGAGGCAAAATCGAGAAGCCTTGAAGTTTCTGGATGATGGATTGAACTTCAAGGGACTCCGGACTTAAGTGTTCTGAAGTATGATGTAATTGAGCAGCAGTGGTTGATTCTTCCTCGTCTCGTCTGGATATTGGTGATTCAGAATGCGAACGAGAGGTCCGAGGAGAGGTGGAGGGTGAATTACTCTTTGAATGGTTTGTAGGTGTTGGCTTACTCGCCATTCATAACGGAGGTTCAAGCCCTCCTTCTAGCGCCAGAAATGTTGATGCCTCGAAAATCGCTGCAACAACATTGGGGGATAACCACCCGGTCCGGACCTTAGTACAGCTCCTTTTCCATTTGGGATGGTGGCTCCGACTGGATATAACGGGACTAGTTTCCCGATAATGAATAAAAGGGATGGATGAGTGATGAGTTATCTGTTTTAATGATAGGCGGCTAGCTTATTCTATTAACAAAAATAAGAAAACTAATACTAATCCCTGGGAATAACTTTCATTTGAAAGTGCAGCATTTAATTAATTCTTTATCTATTAACAGGCCATATAGATGACTCTGTAAAATAATACAGATATTCAATCATTTAAAGATTACTTCATCTGAATAGTCAAAGAAGCGATTAACACAAATTACTGCATTTCATTATTATTCATCATACATATACGATTGAAAGAAAAGCATGCTATAACAGCCAAATAGTGGGATGTATAAGAATGTTGTAAAACGCATATTATATAAGCGATAATTAGCGAGAGCGATTCAAATGGACAAGTTCACCATAACAGGAATGAGTTATACACAGATAATAGTACCATATGGCTGCTAGTCAATCCGGAATATCAACGATTTGAAATTGCTTCCTTCACACAGAGAAATGCTTCAAACAAAGACAGTAGTGGCACATTGTATAAAAACCTTCCCTTATAAATCAGAATAATTGGTCCAGTTTCATAAAAGAATATCCCTTTGAAGTACAATAGTGCAACTTCAGGGTTTAAGTCATATACAAAACTTTATGACCCTTTCTAAATGCATGAAAGGGTCTATAAATACTACTAAGCTAAAAAAATCTATGAAACAAAATCCTACTAAATTGGCATCAATAAATGCTATCTATCTCCTTGGGGGCGATCTGGTAGTCAGCGATGTGAATCATGACTCAGGTTGCTTGCCTTTAAACCTGAGCTGGCTTATCGCAAGCATTGGCTCCACTTTGGGTGGTCTGTTGAGGTGCAAGCTGAGTTGGGCAGCAAAGGTGGCATCTTGAATATCGGGTATAATATACCCAATCGCATCTATGAGGCATTTGAGGGCGGCTCTCTGGCTGTGCGACTTCACTAAGAAGAACCAATAGGCATCCCATGTCAAACTGTTGATCCTCGCGATTAACCTTCCATTTTTCTCCAGCTCTCAGTAGCATGAATGCTCCAACATCTTTGTTGTTGTTAATTGGCCTGGAGTACATTGGGAAATCATGTTAGACAAATAAAGAGTATTATTTACTATTTCAACCAAATTACTAGTGGTTGCCTTGCATCTTAAAATCGCTCTTTCTGCCTTGATTAACTGTGATTGCCATTCTGTGAATAATATTTCCTTATTTGATTCCAGAATCCTTGGTAGGTTAGCTGCCTATCCCTGATCGGAATCTTGCCATTCCCGAAAATTTGTCAATGTTTCTTCGGCCTGATCCAAATATGTCCTTGCGTTTTCTATTTTTTCGCTTATGGATGCCACTAAGTTGCACAATGGCTCTGCCTGGGTGATTTGCTGACACAAGAGCTTCATTTGATTTATCAATGTTTTATTTAATTGAAACACCTATGCTTTAAACTCATCTACCTGAGGGAGCTTTTTCATTTGCTCAATTTGAGCTGATAATTGAGCGATTTGCTCATCTTTGGATTTTAACATTCCCTCAGTTGATATTTTTAATTGCGCCAATGCTGCCGATAGCTCCTTTTGCTTTTGGATTACGCTATCGTCAATCCTCTATTTTTCTTCTTGCAGTTCCTTAGTCATCTGATTATTATTTTGTTGTTGTACTAGCAATTGTTGTTCTGCCTGCTCTGCCTTCTGCTACGCTTCCTATAATTGAGCCTGTAGCGAAAAGATGTCTTGATCTTTTTCCTTTAATAGATTGCTCACCTCCGATGCTTTATCTATTGTTGCCGCCGAATATGCTCCAGCATATTGCGATAGCTTTGTCAAGTCATCAGAGGGGTCAAATTCTTCCTTCCATACCACATTGCCCGTTACTGTTAATTCAAGGAATAAAGAAGGTTGATCAGCCCTTCTCCTCTTCCTCTGTCGTTTCACTACAGCTTTATGCTTAGGGCTGTAGAAGACATCCAAGGGAGGAATCTCTTCTATCTGCAAAATGATTTCGCCCGATGGATCCTTTGGAATTATTTCTGTTTCCTTTAATTTGGGTGGGTCGTTGGTTTCGCTCGAAACCTGCTTTGATGTCGCTTCCTGTGTGTCGCCCTCTTTTGATACCTCATCATCTTTAGAGCATTCTAGATTTCCGATGATGGAATTGAATTGTTTCCATTCTTGGAGCAATTTCGGATCAATCTGTGTATCGTCATTAACTTTTGAACCGCTCTCTTCTTGAGTTTTTTCCTGGGTTTCTTCCTGTCTCTGCAAGTTCGCCTGAGTTTCTTCCTGCCTTTGGTCATTCACTTCCTCCTGCTGCTTTGATGTAATAGGAGGTTCTTTATCACGCCGCTGCTCAGGCTCGCTTGATTTTGTTGTTGTTGGAGTAGTCGCTAACAGGTCTAGAGGCAGAGTTTGCAACCTCTGCTCTCTAATTGTGTTAAATTCGACTAGCCCCTCATCGTTGTATTCATTTATGGCGAGTGATTTAACTTGATATAGTGGCTCGGACGATGCGAACAAGTCCTCAAATCTGTCTTCTTTGTGCTTGAACTTGGCCAATTTGGCCTAGTCGAGTGCATTGTAGGCGACTTTCTTCAGATCGAATCGCCTGCTCGGCAGAGTTGCCAGAGTCAGTGAATTTATTTTCTCAGCTTCCTTCTCTGCATGTTTGAGATCATGCAGGGTGTAGATACCAATTCGCAAAGGAAAGGAGGGCCAAACATGCTTCTTTGCTTTTTTCAGGGTTTGAGTAACCCCATCGGCGTTGATCTGATAGGCTACTTCCCTGGCAAGTAGTTTATTAGGGATGTATAGAGGAAGCACATGGGGCTTCGCTTGACTGCCAAAAACTCTGATATAGGTGAACTTTTCTTCTCCAAACCAACTCCCTACGGCAGTTAAATCCACCCCTGCTTGGTCAGAAATCTTAGGGGCAGGCTTATTGAAAATGGAATAATGAATAGGCAACATGAAACCGTTGCAGATTTGATACAAATGGTGTTTGTAGTTGGTCTTCCACAACTTTTGATGATATATGTGGACGGGTGCGGGGTCTTGCGACGTCCACCTCCATCCGAGCACAGGAAATTCAGAATTGAAACATAAAACATCTAATACATAGGCACTGTAGTAAAATGGCGGAATGAACCTCTCAGTGATGTGAGAGTTAAATTTGAAATTAAGAATGGCAGTTGCTAGCTTATCGGATAGTATATCCGCCCAATCCATTATTTCGCCACTACATGCCGCCTCCACTAAGGGGACCATTTCTATGGTAAAATTGGCAGAATCATGTAGTCCCCATAGTCTGCACATCATAATCCTAGCATAGCAATAAGGAGAACATAGGGAATCGACCGAGTACTTACCCGAAGATTTGTGCTTGTGCTTTGCTGGATTTTGTCTCCAACCTCGAATGGGTTCGGACTCAGTCTCATTTTCAGCTTGGAATTTCTCCAGGAATGTCGTGTTATACTTCTTCTCTTCCGCCGGCAAATGATACATTTTCCTTAGATCCTCGGCTCGAAAAGAACCGAAAATCCTCCCATCTATAGTGCTGAAAGTTCTATCGGTAATTGGGATTTCTTGAATCGCCCATCTTACCACATCCGTATATGGGAGGATTTGCTCCCGGGCCGCTATTATATGAAGAAAGGAATTGGCTAAATCACTCAGATTAGCCTCGGATTTACTAGTACGGTCGGCAGAAACTTGTATCCCTGTCACCCTCGGGTCTTCAGCTTCAATCAAGTTATATGTGCCTTGCCAAGTAGCTCTGGTAAGTCTCAGGCACGTAGTGTCCGATATAAGCCATTTCTTTTTATTGCTTGGATCAACGACGGGTTGCCCTGCGGCCGGCGAAGCGGAAGACATTGTGGTCTTCTTGGACTTCTTTCCCATTCCGCTCAAATCTGTTTCTGTGGGAGAATTCTGCACAGAGAGAACGATAGGCGTAATACAGGAAATAATACATAAATCGAATAGACTGATATATATATACTAGATATATATATTGATAAATTCATGGTGATCGATTGACTTAAGATGGCTTCGAATCAAATCTATAAACAGATCGCAAGCTCGTTGTTTTCATTAAATGGCCGTTAAGGCCTGTCAATCTCATCAATACCAGTCATTTTGATTAATGGCCGAATGATTTATTTGAAGCATGCCTTGGGCGATTTGGCGGTTGAGCGCGGATGAGCGGCTTTTCAAAAGATAGTGCCTTAATTACGAATAAATCGTATTAAACTGCTTTAATGGTTTTCTTTGAAAACTGCGCTTTTGCCTTTATCGCAATCGGGCGTCGGGGAAAATCATAAGTCATTGTTTTGGTTACATGTGGAATCCACGATCGCCGATAGCGATATCGCATCGCGTCGGAAGTAGCGAGTGGGGTGGTTAAGAAGGCGTGCATAGTCGATTGCCGATTGCCGATAGCGATATCGCATCGCATCGGGGCAAGAGGGAGCTGTATTGCGTTTAATACATTACCGTCGATATCCGATAGCGATATCGCATCGCATCGGAGATTGAGGGTTTTAATTATGCCAATTCTATTACTGCTGATATCCGATAGCGATATCGCATCGGAGCAAACCAATATGTCCTCAAGTTGTGTTCCCTTTGTCATTGCGATATGCGATCTTGCGATCGCTTTATCGCAATGACAAAAGATTAATCATTTTATGTTAAGGCTTTTGATTGATTTATGGAAAAGGCTTTTTGGTAATGTTTTATTTAATTTTTTCGGGCCTTTTAGAATAGAACTAAATTGATACCAAAGAAAACAAAATTTAAAAAGGGACCCATTTCATATTATGGTTTTGAGATAATGTTGATATGAAATGGGGGGTTGTTGTAGGGCACAACAATACCTAAATATGATTATTTATTACAGAGAACAAGTCTGAGCATAACAATTAATCGTAGCTTCAATTTGACAAGAAATATGCAGAAACGAACACCTATTTAAAATAACCAATTTTGAAGGTATAGATATATTATTTTTATCACTCAGCAACATCTATAGAAATAGATACATTCTCCAGCCAACCAATTCAAAACCATGTATATTAACTCCTTAATTCTCCACATAGCAGTAACAAATATTCAATCCAAAGCGTACACAAGAAAATAATATGCAGTAAGCTAGATAACAGTTTCATAGAGGCAATATCACCAAATCACAAGTGCAACATAACAAGTTCACCAAAAGGGTTCATAATTATGCATTGTAGGCATATGAATGCTAAATATTACACAGAATATCTCCATTAGGGAGACTGTCACAGTGAAAATTTATACCAAGTGTAGCAATTAAAACATACATAAGGAAAAGAGAAATGTGAACATGGAAACGAAAGTCTAGAGTTGGTAGGAGCTTAAGTGTGGCATATTCAAAGAAAAGTACCAAGAGCGCTAGGCTCTTTAACCTTAAATTATAGAAAATTACTAGCAGCAGCAACTAAATCCACCACCGGCATGTTCCAGAAGAAAAAACAATAAAGTGAGTCTAGGAAGCGCTAGGGGTATTCGCATCGACCCATTGAGGAAATGCAATGCAAGAAGGAGAGGAATGTCCAAAGGAACCGAACTAGAAGAACAGTGTGCCAAAGTTAGTTTCGCCACGCCATGAAAACCCCAAGCGTGCAGGTACAAAGGAGCAGTGTGGAGATACCTGTAACAATAACCACAATAAGCGTGAGAAGTAGGAACGCCAAATAAACCTCAATTGAATTATCAAGAAAGGAACCCAAAAAGGGTCGATACCTATGAAGGAGTTGCAGAGCCAAAAACCCATCTGGTCCATCGAATCTGCACCAAAAAAAAAACCAACATGGAAATATATCATATTAATAGGTGCAGGAAACCATAAAGAAATGAACCAGAACTGTAGGGTGAAACTTACCTTTGACCATGAGGGTTAGAATTCTAGTCATGAGAGCTCCAAGCCAGCATTTGGAAATTCCTTCAAACAAACCCTAAGGATGGAAAATAGAAAAAAAGTCGGAAGCATGCAAAACCAAAGGGACAAACTACTAACCAAAAGAAAAAAACCATAAGTACCTGGTGAATGGGAACAACATGAGCACCTTCCTTGTCTTTAACTGAAATCGTCGTATTGGTAAGGATAGCAGACATTTAAATTAGGTTAAGATAAATCATCCACCTCAAGCTGGCAAGGCCTAGTGCAATCAAAACCCCAGTAATGTAAACCAAGATACCTAGGTACAACCATAGTTTCTCTGCAATAAGAGGGTGACAACAAAAATACATAGTGGGGATCACAAAAGAAGCCACCAGGTAGGGTCGTAGAGACCTCAGCTTCATTGATAGAGGGATAGACCAAATAAATGACAGAAGAGCGAAGTAAAGGTTTAGGGTTAGAAGAAGCATCCTACATCGTTGATGGAGTAAGGAGGAATCCAAACTATTGAAGTCCCATCACCTCGGCCTCAGTGAGAGCCATGTGCCACCCCCACCCCATTCAGATGGCTAGGACACGCGTAACAGTCGGGTTGGAGGTAAAGTGTTAATAGTTGATTATTGGAGCGTCGAGCGAGAAGTCTACCAAGTGAGCATGTCAGTCTAGTAGTGTATGGAGAATTTCCAAGCATTAGGTGCCTTGAGGGCGCATGTAATATTAGAAAATTAAGAGTTGGTTATACCCATACTTCTAGACTAAGGGTAATACATAGTTTAGAGCGAGGAGCACACATTGAGCCTCATAGTTAAGCACAAAAAAATTGATATAGTTAGGAAATGATAATCAACCATGGGGATGGTTAGGGTGTTATATTGGGGAAAACATATCTTCACCCATAATCACACAATTACAAAGACACCCTTGTATATGATATCAAGCATAAACATATAAACAAGTTATGGGTTAAATAGGTGCATTGTTAGGTTAACACATTAAGAAACAAAAATCCTTAATAATTAAATTTAGCTTTACTTTACTACTTTAATTGAGTTTTAATTTGTTAGGGTAAGACATTAAGCATAGGCGACTCTCTGCCACTTTAATTACTGGAGTGAATGTATGTAAATATCCTCAACATCAAAAATTATGCATTTAGTTTCACGTTGGTATTCTTGGTATCTGCGGTAATATTTTGCACATTTGTAACTTTGCAACAACCAATCCGAATTAACTTTGCATGTTGGAAAGAAACTGCCATAGCCCAATCCATGGCTGCAACCTGATGCTACCTGTTAAGCAATTGAAAGGACTAGAAACAAAAATCATTGTCCAATGCTTTTTTTTCACAGGGTGGGAAAATCTATCATAACTCGCTGTTGTCAAACCAGCAGTGAGGACAACTATCTTTCGCTGCTATCCGCGAATGCAGGCTGACTCATCACCTTTATTCAAGGAAAACCACGCCACCTGGAATAACACGTTGGTGGTCCATAAGGGAGCAGGCTTTCACCCCTACCAGATGCCTCTTGGTCTTGGATCATTAACATGTTTCCTTACGTCTGAGGAAGACGAGCTCTTAGCCAAGAAAAAAACAAGTTTAGAGCATACTCCAGGCCCAATCACTACCCAATGCTACTTGTCAAGCAATTGAAAAGACTAAAGATTTAATTAAAATTTTTAATTCACTATTAAAATAATAACAGAAAGCTGAAGAGAGAAATTAATCTCAAATATTCTATCTAAATGAAATCCAAACTATTCATTTATTTTTTATGAAATCCAAACAGTTCATTTATTTTCTTCAAAAATTTATACAAAGGCATCGTCCAAACGTTAAAATAGATACACCTATTGACTTAATTACAATGTATATAATCCTGGTCTCTTATGTTTATGACATAGCCATGTATGGAGCCTAGATGCTTTAGATGAGTCCAACATGTGTGTAAAGCTCCTATGCTAGAGCTATGATCAACATGTGTAAAGATTAAGGCTAAGATTAAGGCTAAAATGATGTGTAAAGATTAAGGCTATTAAAATTTTAGGGAGGTTCAAATCGCTGGATTGAAAACTAACTCACAGGAGGTTCAAATCACTAGACATAAGTTTAGGGAGGTTCAAATCATTAGATTGAAAACTAACTCGCAAATTGAACATGGATTTATTGAAAAACAAGTACTAATCATTTTTTATAATTGTTAATATTTTTTATAATTTGTATATTGAAAAACACATACACATGCATAACAAAGGCACAATAATCCAATTCGGCTAAATGTGTTAAAAACACAGTGTTCAGGCTGGTAGGACAATGTCCTACCTTATATGTCATGTTGATGTTTTTTCTCCATGCCAGAAAGCCACAGGAACCCCAGATGCTCCAAAAATAGTAGCTCAGACTGCAACAACCTGTAAGACAGCATCAAACATGGTTAGATATCCCCAAAACTGAAAAGAAAATGTGAAATTCAAACTCACATATTTACCTACAACCCTAAAAAATCCCTTCGAAGCGTGAAACGACCATGTCCAACACTGAGCCGAGCTAAATCCACCACAGGGAGGAACGAAAACAAATAACGAGCCCATACCACCAGACAGGGAAGAAAAACCAATTGAAAAAACAAGACAAAACGAACGAAAACAACTGAACAACCTCCAGCACAACCATCTATGTTGCTCCGTAAGCCACTACCTGCATCACCGACAACCATTATGGCAGTGATCGTCATTGGAGCAACGACGCGCAACTACCTAGCAGAGAAATCAGAGAAGAGCAAGACCCGAACAGAAATGAACGCAGCACAAAAAAAGTCGCAAAGGAGATGGCGTTACAAACCCTAAACCCCGACTCCACCTGCCGAACCGATGGCTATGTATGCGCAACAGGTCAGTGCATGCGGTGGCAATGTCTCATACGACGGGTGAGGGTGCCAGCGCGGCAAACAGGTTGCTTGACGTGGATCGGTCAAGCACTAGTGGCTCTCCCCTACCATCAAACATTAAAAATCACTTTAAGAAATGAATTATAGTAGTCCAACCACATTAATAAATGTAATTGATATAAATATATATCAATGGCATACACAATTAAATGTATTAATTAAATATATATTATTTCAAAATATAATTAAAAAATTCAAAATATTATTAATATTTCAAAATATTTATTTCACATCAATGATTAAATTAAAATTTTAAAATTTTTATTCCAAAATATGCAGCAACCATAACAAGCTTGATTACAGGTTAACTATAACCATAGTAAATTTATAGAATCATACCCTTTTACAAAGTAAATAACCACATTGATCAAATTACATCAAAAGAACTGCTACTATTTCACAACTAAACTTCGAGACTTATTTGCACTATCAATCACTCTTTGAAGAAGTAAATCGTGACATTCACCAAGACCTCCTTTTAGGCAAAGAGAATCTTAATGTGAAACAATGTTTTTAAACCCGGTCGACTCGAAACCGACTCGGCCGAGTTGGTCCGAGTTGGCCAAAAAAATTTCAACTCAGTGGTTGAACCAATTCAACCAGCCGAGTTAATACTCGGTTGGCTCAATATTAACTCTGTTGGCTCGGTCAGCTCAGTATTAACTCGGCTGGCTCGGCCGAGTCCATATCAACCCGGCCGAGTCAAGGAAAGAGGTCAGTGAACCCCCAAAAACGCAAATTTTTTGAATTTTTTATGTTTTTTTCTAAGTGTGGGGGACTCCAAATGGTTTTATTAATTGGTTTGTTGTTCTTTGGGGCCCATTCCCCTCTCCTAGTATTTATATGCTATTCATGGTAATGTGAGTAAAAGTGACATTCTCCTTAATCTTCATTTTCATCTTTTTACTTAAATTTTTAACATTACCATGAAATGACTCAGGATGTTTGAGAGTGGTTCCGACCTCATTGGATTTCATATGGAGAAAGTAGAATTTTAGATTTCATTAAAAATCCAACAGACTTATCAGTTTTTCAGGATTTCAGGATTTGGGGATTGCAATATTTCCATTGAATTTTGTCATGTATTAGAGTATGGAACTCATATTTAATCAAGAGCACCAATCCCTCTATGTACCTTGATGTTAGTGACATTGGTTGTTGAACTCCTCCACGATTCGCTCCCAAACCGAGAACTTCTGAAAATGTCGCTCCCGCTCTCGTTTTCGCTCTCGCTCCCCGCTTTCGCTCCCACTCTCAAGTAACATTGAGCCAGATGATGTTGGCAACTCTAGCAGTAGCCAGTAGAACTGATCACAGACTTTTGTTGTAGAGGCCATTTATAGCCTCCTTGGTTATGTGTTTTTGTTTTGATCTCTATATCATCATCGTGTATGTATTGGACAGTAAACTGGGTGCCATTTTGATATAATGGATATATTCATGAGCCTACTTTGATCATATGTTGTCTTCTATCTATATTCTAATGTTGTGTGTTTGGAAACATGAATAAAAATCTTTAAAATTATGTGTTTTTATAAAAAATAAATATTTAATGTATTTTTTACGATCGAGTCATTGAAATCAAGCCAGACAAATCAATACCGAGTCAGAGTCGGAATCGACTCTCAGCCGAGTCGGAATTGAAATCAGAGTTAAAAAACATTGATGTGAAAGAAATAACCATTTAGAATATTCCAAACCCAACACGGAAGGAAGCATATTCGTTCCAAGTCCATAACTTATCACTACAGTTCCCGTAAGAGTCTTAACCAAGTCTTGTATACTTGGAATGGAATATCAATCTAATGGCCGCTTTTAATGAATTTAATTAAATCAAAATCTTTATTAATTAAATGTAGTTTTACTTTACTACATTAAGCATGGGCACCTCTCCGCCACTTTAAATACTGGAGTGAATGTATGTAAATATCCTCAACATCAAAAAATTTGCATTTAGTTTCACGTTGGTATTCTTGGTATCGGCGGTAATATTTTGCACATTTGTAACTTTGCAAAAGCCTATCCGAATTAACTTTGTAGGTTGGAAAGAAATCACCATAGCTCAATCCAGGGCATCATGTTACTTGTTAAGTAATTGAAAGAATTAGAAATAAAAATCATTGTTTAACGTTTTGTTAAAGGGTGAGAAAATTTATCATAATTTAGTTGTCAAATCAACAATGAGGACAACCATCTTTAACTGCTATCTGTGAATGCAAGCTGACTCATCACCGTTATTCAAGGAAAACCACGCCACCTGGAATAACCAGTTGGTGGTATGTAAGAGGATAGACTTTCACTCCTGCTAGGTGCCTCTGGGTCTTACCTGGAATAACCATTTGGTGGGCCGTAAGGGGGCAGGCGCCTCTAAGTCTTGGGGCATTACCCTTTTTCCTTACATTACGTCCGAGGAAGACGAGCTCTTAGTGAAGCAGAATCAGTTTTAGGACATACTCTAGGGCCAATCACTACCTAATACCATTGTCAAGCAATTGAAAGAACTAGAAATTTAATTTAAATTTTTAATTTATTATTAAAACAATAACAAAAAGATGAAAGATGAAAAAATCAATCTCAAATATTCTATCTAAATAAAATCCAAACCATTCATTTATTTTTTTCAAAAATCTATGCAAAGCCATAGTCCAAAAGTTGAAATAAATACACCATTAGCATAATTACAATATATATAATCATTGTCTCTTATGTTAATGATAATGATATAATCATGTATAGAGCCTAGATTCTTGGAATAAGTCCAACATGTGTAAAGCTCCTATGCTAGATGTATGATTAACATGTGTAAAGATTAAAATTTTAGAGAGGTTCAAATTGCTGGATTGAAAACTCACTCAGATGACGTTCAAATCACTAGACATAAGTTTAGGAGAGGTTCAAATCATTAGATTGAAAACTAACCCGCAAATTAAATATAGGTTTATTGAAAAACAAGTACTAATCATTTTTTATAATTGTTAATAATTTATTATAATTTATTAATAACTTATATCGTTAAACTGTACATATTCCTAAATGTAATTTGCCAATATAAATTTTGATGATTTTATAATACGTTATCAGATAAGTGCTTATCTTGTAATGCAACTCATCAACTCGATAATGCTCCATTTATGCTTATTAATTTGTTTATTAATTCTTTATTTTCAAGAAAAATCGCTCTTCTAACATGAAATATTTAATTAATTACTGCTCGATGAAAATTATTTAAATATGGATTTGGATTCAAATATTTATATAAATTTACCAATCAAACTATGATATCTCATTCATATACCTGGGATACTTATTATTTCCTGGAAAGAATAATTTTTAAATAATAAAGAAATTAAAAAAAAAAATGTTAGTCGGAATTCCATATTATACAAGATGGTTTTAACGAGTGATATAACAAACTGTAAAAAATGAAATAACGAAAGAAACAACAAGAAAAACAAGAAACCCTCGCCAAGATATGAAACTGAATTTGAATTGAATGGATGATTCAATTATGATTCTCCGCTCTGCTTTTATTTCATGTGTATTACATTAGTTTTATATCATGATTGTCGTTACATCTATCGTTACATAACCGACTATTCGGTATGCAACCGCCTAATTACATTTTACATAGATAGAAAAAAAAAAAAAAAAAAA